>PVKU01000161.1:0-147820 GCA_004027475.1 Anoura caudifer
TTTTTTTTTTTTTTTTTTTTTTAAATATTTTCAAGGGGGAGGAGATTTTCCACAAGAAAAGGTTGTTTTCATGTTTGGGATTCAGGAAAGCATCCAACGGAGTGGAAGCAGCATGAAGGAAGAGCCGCTGGGCAGCGGCATGAACGCGGTGCGGACGTGGATGCAGGGCGCCGGGGTGCTGGACGCCAACACGGCGGCGCAGAGGTGGGTACCGCTCGGGGACCGCGGCCGGGGAGGCGAGTCGCGGGCAGAGGAGCCGGGAGGCGGTGGTGACGGCGCCGCGGGGCCTGGCCGCGCTCATCCGTCCGCCACTCCGCTCTGCTCGCCTCCGGGGCTCCACGCTCCCCGGCTGCGCTGCCACAGTCGCCTGCGGCCGGAGGGCCGGGAGCTCCAGGCGAGGAGCCCACGCTTTGCCTGCACTCTCCGCTGCCTGGTGTTTGACTGTTTTCATTTTGTTTTAAGCCAGAAGAGGCGAGAGGTGTCTCACTAGCATGATGTTAGATATCTGTTTTTATGACTGCTCTTTCTTTTCTGGCTGCCTTTTCCTCTTCCTTCCTTCCTCTTTTCTTTTCTATTTTATTTTCTCTTCTTTTCTTTCTTTCCTTCTTCCTGCCTTTCTTTTCTTTCTCCTTCCTTTCTTTCCTTCGTTCCTTTCCTTCCTCCTCCTTTTTTCCTCTTTCCTTCTTTTAAAACTTTCTCTTCTTCATTGCTTTCCTCCCTTGCTCTCTTCCCTCCTTTTCTTCATTCTTTCTTCATTTCCTTTTCCCTTTCCCCTTTCTCTCTCTTCCTTCCTCCCTTTATTTTTTCCTTCCTCTTCTTTCTTCACTCCTCCTTCTTCTTTCCCCTTCCTTTGCCCCATTTTTCTCCTCTTTTCTCTCTCCGTTTCAGCGTAGGATCTTCTCTTATTTCTCCTATCTGGTTCTCTCTCCCTCTCTCTCTTAGCTTTCAGTTTTTTCTTGGTCCACCTCGAAGAACAGCAACTCCCAACTTTAATTCTGACATCTCCTGAAAGTCTTCCTCACGCTCTGTCTCCACGGTCCCCTTCTAGCCTCTCTCCCACTGCCAGCTTCTGGGATGCTAGACTGTTGCCTGCAGGCACTGCCCTTGGAGATTGACCAGGGGAACTTTCCGGGACACCCTCACCACTTTTTCTGGGGACTCCAGGTCCCAAGTGAGAAATGGCCTCCCCCGCGCTCCCCCCGCCACACCCAGGCCACCAGCTGGGCTTGGGGGAGTGGGAGATTTGGCGGCCCCAGGCCTTATCGGACTCAGAGAGGGCGGAAGGGGAAGAAGGAAGATGACTAATTACATCATCCTCATTTTCACTGGGCTGCGGACAAGTGTCCCTAACAGTTTCCATCCCCACTGAGTATAAAGATGGGGGTGGTAGGTAGTGAGAGTGAGTTGGGTAACTGGGCTTGAAGTGAAAGTGTGTGTGTATGTGTGGGACACGTGCGTGTGAGTGCGTGCGCCTGAGTTGGGCAGGTCCGGCTGTCAGTGACCGCCGCCCTGTGCCCTGGCGGCCCAGCCTCTAGCCCCGGGTGGGAGTGCTGAGCCTGCAGCCCTGGTCCTTAGGATTTCGGAATGAGTGTGAGGATCTCTGCATAACAGCGAAAGTTTGTTAGGACAGATCTTTAAAAAAACAAAACAAAACACCTCGGTTCCCTTTCCCACAGCGACCACCCCTGACAGCTCTGAGTTCCACTCTTAGATCCCTTTTCTCTACATGCTTTGTTGGGTGGTGGGGGTGGTGGGGGGTGTTGGAGAGTGTGGCTTTCGGAGGCTGGGCACCCGCGGCTGGCAGGGGCTCATGAGGTTTCCTGGAGGATGGTTGCAGCAGCAAGAAGCTGAGCATGTTCCCCATCTCTTCTCACCAGCCCACAGAGCTGAGACGGAAGATTCAAGGGGGTAGCGGGTACCAAATTCCCATGACCCCTACCTCTAAACTGTCAATGAAGCGCTTTATTCCGCGAACGCGGGTTCACCTCTTCCAGGACCACTTTCCTTTCTCCCCACGTAGCGCGCGTCAGGTCGGAGTAAATGCTTACAGCATTTTACCTCCTGCGCAACACCCAAACAGAACTTTCACAGCGCTTCTGCGAGTTCGGGGGGCGCGCTCTGTGCTCCGCGTGGAGGACAGGACACGCGACAACACGCACATTCCATCGTCGGGTGGGTCCCGGGCGCCGGAGACGGTGTGGGGGCGCCCACTGGGCGTTTGGGGGGTAGAAGAGGCGCGTGCGTACGGGGTGACAAGGGGTCGCGAGTCCGTGTCCCGCTAAGCCGTCTAACTCTGCGTCTTTGGCCGCAGCGGGGTGGGTCTGGCCCGGGCTCACTTTGAGAAGCAACCGCCTTCCAATCTGAGGAAATCCAACTTCTTCCACTTCGTCTTGGCCCTCTACGACAGACAGGGCCAGCCCGTGGAGATCGAGAGGACAGCCTTTGTGGGGTTCGTGGAGAAGGAAAAAGTAAGTGGGCACAGCGCTCCTGTCCCTCGCCCCCGGCAGGGGAGCAGGCCCAGGCGCTTCGGGAGGCGCGCTTCTCCGCCCGTGCAAAGCATGCATAACACATTCCTGAGCGGGGTTCCCCTAGCCACTTCCCGTCCTGGGCGAACCCCGGCTCCTTGTCCCTGAGGTTCTGCTCCAAAAAAGTTTGCACGGAGCCCGTAGAGCTGGAGAGATCCGAGCCGGGCTTCGCACTCCAGAGTCAAGGGCACCTAGGATGAACCTGCCCTCGACCGCGCGACCAAGCGCGGTTCCTGCCTCTGCCGGCCCAGGCCCGAGCCCCCAGGGGATGGGGATCGCCTGTACGCATCCCTCGGAATTTTCTGGAAGGGAAGAGGGAGTAGTAAGGGTCGGGCTGGTTCGGGGGGCGGCAGAGGGATCACAGTTGGCCGCAATTTCTGCCGCTGTCGGGCCTGTCTGGCTCCCCGGCTAGGGGCCCAGATGGGAAAGTTGCCTCGAAGTCGGTCCACAAGCTCACGCCGACCTCTCTCCTGCGTCTCTTGTGTCTTTGCGTCCTGATGCAACCCAGGAAGCCAACAGCGAAAAGACCAACAACGGGATTCACTATCGGCTGCAGCTCCTCTACAGCAATGGTGAGGCTCCTGTCGGTCCGCGCCAGCACCCCGGGGCTCCGGGTGAGGGCAGGGGGCGCGGAGATCCAGGTGGACGAGAGCCCCAGCAAAACTCAGTTGTTGTCCACCATCCTTGGTATGTACTGGCCTCACCTGAGTTTCGCCTGAGGCGGTTTCACCTGAAGAGTCCTTGACAGGCCGGTGGACTGCGGTGTTGGGCCTGTGCTTACCTGGGGCCAGGTGTGGTTCATCTACTCTTGTTGGACCGCTTTCCCCTCCTCCCTCTTTTAAGGTCCATTCCCTCCGCTTAGCCCAGTCTCCAGGCCCCAAAATCTCTTGGGCTCAGGGGGCCTGGAGAGATCTTGTCGGTGAAGGCTCCCGGAGAGCGTGCAGAGGGGCTTTCACCGTGGGAAGGGAGAGGAGCCAGGTGGGGGTTCAGCCCCATTTCTGCTGCAGTGCTTGGGGGGCTGCCTTGCCAGGGCGCTAGGGCTAGGCCCTTGTCTGCATACTGGGGAAAGGGAGGGAGTCCTGTCTGTGCTGCTCTGGGACCGTTGGAATTCCCTGAGCCTTGGAGCCCCATTCTTTGTTTTTGCGCAGATCCCTTCTCACTTAATTCTCCTTCGTTCCCTTATTCCCTCCCTCGCTCCCCCAGGGATAAGGACGGAACAGGATTTCTACGTGCGCCTCATCGACTCCATGACAAAACAAGTAAGTTTCTTCATTTCGCGCCGCAGGGGTACTCTAGAGAGGCAAAACTTAGGGGAGTCTAGAAGGTGGCTACCCCATTGCAGGGGGCTGGGACTCGAACTCTAAACACCAGGGCCTACCACGGACCGGGGCCCTTAGGACAGGTTTCTAAGTGCTCATCCGTACATGCACTGGAGCACGCCGCAAATGGCTCGACGGCTCTTTCTAAGGGAAACTCAGACCTTGTGCATCAAGACTACGGGGTGCTGAGTGGGGGGAATGTGGTCTCAACTTTCTTTGACCCGGCCGGGAAGCCTCAGGGGGCACAGAAGGTGCCCAGGGACCCTAGTGTGGAGTGGGAGGAACTTGTGAAACTCAAACCACCTGGGCCTCCCTCGGGAGGTGGAGGGGAGAGGGAGTGGATGAGGAGGGCAAAGGCAGTTTATCCAGGAATGGTGAGAGGAGCTGAGAGCACAGATGAGCCACTCACTTCACAGATGCTTCAAAAGGAGGTGGTAGTGGTGGTGGTCGTGTTGGAAGAGGGAGCCACAATTGTTAGAGGATATTTTGCAAAAATCTTCCTGCTTTTGCCTCCAAGTTTGGCAAGAAGCCAGGCAGCATGAGTGAGCTTGTGGTCTTAAAGGTACATAGACGGCATTTTTTTTTAAGCTCCCCAACACGCGTGAGTCAGGCAGTATACATTAAGTTTGAGTTATGGCTTAAAAGATACAATTATGAGCCCAGTCAGAAAAGAGGCCTGACGTTTTAATGAGACACAAGAGCTTTTTTATTTATTTATTTATTTTTTAATTTTAAGAAAAAAGTTTAGTTTCAGAATTAAGTAGCTGGTTAGGTAGTTGGAGGACTTGGAAAAAAGAAGGACAGCTTTATTGGATGGGGGAAAGGAATCAGAGCAAAGAGAAAAGTTATGCATTGTATACCAACTACCAATTTAGTAAGAGGGTTAAAACTTATTTGCTTGATTGTGATTTAAACATTTTCCTTTTAAAATAAGGGAGGTGATCTTTCATTGATACTGGTTTGGAAGGCTTCAGATTAGGGAATACACACATATTTAAAATTTGTTTATAGGTAAGCTGTGGCTTAAACATGTTGTTCAAAATGCACATCATTAGGTTGTTGGAAGTTTTAAAATCAGTAAGAAAAAATTTAATAATAGCTAATTTTGATTATTACTCTCATAGTTCATTGTGAACCAAGTAGAAAAATGAGTCTAAGAAATGTATTTTAAAAATAATAAGTATTTATTGAAATCTATTTCAAGTATTTGCCTAAAAATTTGATTTTCTTGAAGGTCTATTTATTTCTTAGTTGATTGTTCAGAGTAAATCCACATTTATACTTTTAGTTTTGGTCTTACTTTTTTTTATTGGTTTTGATTATTATATATGGTAATTCCCTTTCAGTTGGACATGTTGCATTTTGTTAAAAAAAAATTTTCCTGCTAAGCAGAAACACAAAAGCTCGATTTCAGTAAGGTTTTTTTTTTTTATGATATCAAAACAAAATGTCTTAAGTGGAGTTTTGTTTTTCAAAATTGTCTTTGATACCCTGGATATCCTTTCCTGCCATTCTCATCACAGCAAAGAAAAGATGGGAGGGGGAGGTGGGAGGGGAAATCATGAACTCTAATACGTATTCTGTATGTATTTATTATAATTTACCTTTTGGAAGATAAAACATCCCCACAAACTAGTACTGAAGGCCTGTCTGCTTGTGCAACATCGACCACTTAAATACTAAATTGCAGACAACACTCTGAAAGGAACAGTTGTAAAGAGCACAAAATAAGGGCACGTTTGAAGTGATTAACTCCTCTCAAAACTTATTTTAAACCCCCTACACAAAAAGCACCAACAGAAATTGATTTTTCTCATGAACTGAACGGACTTTACACACTTTTATATGGTGGGAGAGTGATCTTCTATCTTTTTATAAAGCATTTTTATGATTTTTATAAAGTATTACATCAAATATCATTTTACCAACAAAAGTCATAGCGATTTAGAAAAACTACAGCTTAAGACATTCTTTGACCTCTTGATATCATGAAGTCCGTTGTGTATGTGTGTGGGGGGGACTAGAAAAGGTACGGTTTATTTTTAATAACAGCAGGTATGAGAAAGTCATTTGCCATTATGTGACATCTCACTGGAAGTTAAGATTATCAGTGTATGCAATTCTTTATTTTGGTGGGGAGTGACCTGAAAAAAAGGCTTAAAAAAGTTCTCTGAATTTAGTTTAAAAAACATCAGGAAAGATTTTTTTGAGTCATACCTGTTTGCTTTCAGAATAATTGTCTAATGCCTTCTGTGTAGCTTTCACTTTGAAAGGCATTCCTTGCCCATTCTCCGGTTGCCTGTTGGTTGATTATGTGCTGTAAGAGTTTGGGAAGTAGGTTAGCCTCCTGTGTACGCAGTTAACATAATAGTCTTTAAAAGGCACATCAGTTTGAAGAAGCATGACTTTCCTTAGCTGTGACATAATTATTACATTTTAGCCTTGATGAGTAAAACAGTGGATTCTCATTTAGCTTGAATTATTCTAAGATAATTAACTACGAAGCCTGATTAAAAACTTCTTAAATTTTTGATTTTAGTTAAATGTGCAGTGACCCCTTTCATCAGAAGTAAGTCTTGATATAAGCTGACTAATTAAATGGTTACATCTCCCCCAACCCCCCATGAAATTCTTCTAGATAGACTCAGGATTTGGATACTTAGAATGCAGACTGGAATAATTTTAGTGATGGGATGAGTTCTAATAACATCATGCATTTCGAAGGGAATATGAAGCTACAGTTCAAGTCTTTCCTTAGCTGCTTGTTTATTGGAACATTTTTTCAGATCAGAGATGCAGCTTTATGTGTGTGATGTCCTATCTTTGACTCACAAAATGGGGTTAAAGCTCAAAGAGAGTCTTTGGCAGACAAAATCCAAAGCTAGCTGTGTACTCCATATTTTCATAGAATGTTTCTGATCTTGGGTGGAGTTAGAATCATTGAGATCAAGCAGAAATGTAGTCAACCAAGATGTATTGGTATGACACAGTGTTTCACACCTTTTCAGAGTGTCTCATTACACCATTTTGGGTAATGACTCTTAATTTTGAACTCTACCAGAAAGATGAAGCTCCGTTAGAAATGAATGTGTAAGGATGTGAGTCCCCTTATCCCTCAATGTCTTTTATAAACCACAAAGGATATAATGATATTTTAAAAATTCATCCACCAACTAGAAAATAAGAGGCTTGCTTTTGGGAAGGGTTGTTCAAAACCAAGTTTAGCTGGACTAAAAATAGGTTGTTTTTGTGTCATTGCTGTTTTTGGTATTCCATTAGTGAGCATGCAAAAAGGCCTGTAGGATCCAGAAGTTCATGGCTGTAGCATCCAGAAACAGTATCTACTACAGAAGCTCAAAAGAACCTGGTGGGGGAGGTCTGAGGTTTGATGTGCCTCATTTCAGATTTTCATGTAGCATTTGAAATATAATTACCTTCTGTGATTGCTTCACTGAATTATTTATCTTTAAACAGCCTTTAACTTACCTTCTTTCCTAGCATCTTGTTTGAAAAAAGTAACATTTTTGTAATTTGAAAAAAGGTACCAAATTCCATAAAGTTATCATAAACAGAATACTCCTTGCCCCCAAACAAAAGATTTTCTTTCTTTTTTTTTTTTCATTTGGAAAAGGGGAAATAATAGCCACATAATCTTTGCATGTATAGTATTCGAAGGTAGGTGGCATGGTGAGGGGACTCTAAAAGGTCCTCGCCCAGTGGGAGGTTCAAGGTACAATAATCATAAATGCTGTCTGTCATATTTCTCTTCCCAACTAATCTTTATATATTTGTTTTGATGTTCTCAGTACTTTAAGTTATTGATGCAAGTGCATTTTTTCCTATTGATTGTTTCATTACATCCTGCCACAGCTCCGTAGATTTGATTAACAACCCTTTCAGTTCATGGTTCTTCATTGGTAGATAAACACATTTTTCGTATATCAATAAGTTCTAGAGGAATTCACTAGGCCAGCAGAGAGGTTCTTTCATACATTTGGGGAAACAAACAAATAAAAAAAGGACAGGGCAAGATTATAGTCAGGAGCCATATTTTAGCAGCTTTCTCTCTCCTTTGGTAACATCAGAAATGCAGGTGATTTAAATTTCCTTGCACATAGAGGAATGAAGAAGTTTGGAATTTTTATGCATGATCAGGACCTGTGTTTGGGAAAATGTAAACTCATCACAGTGGAAAATGTGTTGTTTGGAGTCTGGGGGTGAAAACAAAGCTGATGGTTTTGGAGAGATTGCCGGAGCCAGATGGCCTAGTACTTCCCCAGTCTGGCGGTCCAACTGCTCCCTCCTGGATAATATACAGCCATTTGTTCGGGGATATTTACGCTAGAGCTGTTTCCATGTGAATGTTTGAACAGCATTAAAAACGAACATATTAGCAGTGATGCATTTATTGAACTTGTATGACTACACCAATAGACTGTTCTTGGGCCTTTACTTATATTGCTGAGAGGCAGGAAAAAGGAGGGTTCGGATGTTGGTGAATTGTTTATATATAGTTGTTGAACAAGGATAATTTGGTCTTAGTGAGTAATTAGAATATGTGAATACTTGGAATCAAACTAACTGCAATGATGGTAGCACCTACCTCGAAGCTCTGTTGTGAGAATTATATGAATTCATACATGTGAAGTGCTTAGAATAGTGAAGGGCACACATTAAGTGCTTAATAAATTAGCTGCTTTTATTATCTAATTATTATTGTTATTATTAATATTGTCCCATTGGGTTGATGGAGCCAGTTGAATCTACTAATACAGATGTAAATATAGTTAAACCATATGAGTGAAATATCTTTTATTACCCCTGGAAAAGGAAATATAATATGGGGTTGTTAGAATGATTCAGTTTTTATCTTGGCATTTGAATAATATAAGGGATTTTATTTCTTTGAGACATAAAAGATGCATTCTAAAGCTAACTGCTTTTGGTACACATTCTCTTTTTATTCAGGGCTGTGATGTAACTGAACAGCATACTGAATATGATATCATTCCTTTGTAACTTTCCTAAGTCAGTCCTGAAAACAGCCTGCTTAGCTGCTGAAATTACATCTTTGTAATTTGTTCAACAGTAGCCAAACTGCTAATTGAAACAAAATAATTTAAAAAAATTTATCCCACTATTATGTTGAATTGCTCTTTGACACAATTGTTTATAAAATGTCAGATTTGTAGTGTTTTCTTTGGCGCAGGTTAAATTCTGTCTAGGGCTCCTCAACCTTCTGGAAATTTCTAGGATTACATTATCTAGCACTTTTTTTTTTTTAAATGACAAGCAGTGGAACTTCGTGGTCAAATGAAATAATTAATCACAGTATGTTGATATTGTAGGTGTTCAAATTATTTTTTGGTTAGTTTCAATTCTTGGTAATTTGCTACCAAAGCCTTGTTGACGGTTTGTATTTAGAGGATGCTTTACTTCTGGTTGAAGGAGGCACATTCATGAACTAATTTTTTTTAAATCAACCGATAAGGTAACATGTTATGTTTGGCCTTTTATTTTATATGTGGAAAAAAAGAGTAACATATTTTCAAGTTTACTCTTTTGGTTTAAATGGAAAATTAGGAGTTTTTGTTATAGACCTTCCTTCCTCCCTCCCGCCCTCCTTCCCTCCTTCCCTCTTTCTTTTTATGTTTCTAAATTAATGATGACAAACCTCCTATTGTTTGATTGTAAACAAAAAAGGCTAATAAAAACATTTTGTTTCTAAAACCCTTTTGGATTTTGACAAACCAAAGTCAAAATATTTTCCTTCTTTCTTTTGGCTTGGAACACAAGGAGTTAAAACTATTAGAAAAGTAAGCAAAGCCATGCTTAATTCTCTGTATTTCCTTTGGCATCCTATTGAAGTGTGATCCTGGTATATGTTCACCATGTATTTTCTGTTTTACTGTGTGGTCTTTATCCACAGTAAGTTTCAATTAACTTTTAAAACCCAGTGATATTTTAAAAAAGCAGGGATGAATCACACTTCACAAGATGCCTTCTAAAATTGTGGCAACCAAGGTGGATTTTCACTATTGGTTGATTTATATCTTTTTAAAGATGTGTTAGGTTAATTTATAATTGGGCATTTGAAATTGATGGTATTTTATCCTCTCATGGTTTAACTTCTGCATCGTTGCATAAAGATGTAAAAGTTTAATGAGTCCTATTTTCTTCTTATTTTTTGTTAATTATAAAACATTCTGGAAAAAACCTCTACAATTTGAATGTTAATTGAGTTAAAAAATAATCACATATTTTCTTTCTTCCTAATAGAGGAGGGCATTAAGAAAAGGGAGGATAGTATATCAGAAAAATAAATCTCCAAATATGTCAAGTTTTGACAACTTGTTTGTCAATTTCACCAGGTTTTTAAAGTTGAGATGAAGTTAACTCTGTTTATTCTTATACCTTTTTTTCCCTAAACATGCATTCCTGCCACTTTAATGCATTTATTTGCCATTGGCAGGATTAATGTAAACATTATTTTCTACCTGATATTCTCTTTTTTCTTAGCTTAAAACTTCAACTTGCTTTACCATGAGTTCACTTATTTAAATAACATGTTTTCTGTGCCTTCTCTTTTCCTTTTGCCCATCTCTGTAACAGTCCTTCCATCCTTGCTCCTGATAAAACACATTGATTTATTTAAACCATTGTTGTCTTTGTTGCTCCCATAGCAGACTACCTTCCTTGCAGGGGGCAGATGCACGATTTACTATGGAGGATGAAAATAAGCCTCCTTCTTGGTGTCCCATTGTTTGGGCCCTAAACCAGCTGTCTGTTAAAATGGTTTCACTTAAAGTAGTCACTGCTGTTTATATGCTTCCATGATCTTCCAGCTGATCCAGCCTCAGTGAGCTTTACTCACACCCCACAGAGGCATATACTTAGGAAGAAAACTAGAAACTTTTTCCTAAGTTGGTGTTCAAGCAGCCCTTTCCTTTTAGGCTAAAAGTCTGGGTTTGCTGAACTGTGAACCAATCCTGGTGTGTGTACTAAATGTAGGTGGTAGAGAATTGATTGATGTATGGCTATCAGTAGTGTGTATAAGCTGGAGGGTGAATTTGGTGGCATTTTTAAAAGTCTTATTGTTGACACTCTGCCTTAGAGATATTCGTCAAAATGCATTTATCATGGTTTTCTGTATTGGATCTCATTAGACTCCTGGCCCATAACTTTTACTTGATGTTGTGTGTGTATGTGTGTGTTTCAACAAACCTTTTTAGTAACGAAAACTGCTTTTGGTGAGATTCAAGGCGAATCTGTCTTTGAGGTCCATTCCATAGCTAACTAACCCTGTTATGCTGAAGTTCCAGTTTACTCTATTCAAAGGATTTTAGTTTTACACATAAAGTGAAAAGGCTCCCTGTCTCACTTGCTTTTAATTCAGCAGTCACAGAAGCAGCAAGTATGTCTTTCTCTGTGCTTAGGTGCAGAAAAATATTGTTCTGTTGAGGCCCCAAGGAAAGGGACAGCAGCAGAAGCTTCATGCTTCATTTCTTCCCAGAGTTCCTAAGTATTTGTGAGCAAATCCAGACTCATGCTTTCATTTTTCTATGCTTGATTTTTGAGAAAGATTCTCCATTTTGACTCTGTTGCCAGAGGCCAAGTGGCAGTTTGGCATTTGGTAGAGACATGTATTACGGAGGCCCTGGGCCTTCAGCACATGATGTTCTGTCACCGCAGACAAAAACATGGGATTCCTGGGAGTTCATGGATTATTGACTGTCTGCGGTGTCACATGCGTTTTTGCAGTGTGTCTTTAATTGAATGTTATCGTGGGCCCACTGATTTTAATGGGATTGGCAGCCTCAGTAAAAATAATACATATCATCTAGAAATAATCAAAACAAGGTCTGAGGTAACTGATACTCTCTCCTCCCCAAAAGAACCAAATTTTTTTTTTTTAAACAGGAGGGAAAACCCCGCACCAATACCTGTGAATTTATTGTATTTACCAAGTAATTATATTAGTTAGCATGACAGAAAACTAAAGTTGAAAAAGAGTTTATCAGGAATATTAAAAGAACATATGAAACAGTGATAAAAGGATTTTACAGAAATGAGTGATTAGAATTTTTTAGCACTGTGTATGAGATCTAACCAGTTACTGACAGTGTTGCTTCAGCTTTCCAGCAGTAATTGCAGTAAATAAAGCAGACAGATAGAATTTTTTGGTTTTCAAAATGCTTTCCACTACCTTAATGCATTTTTCTTGAGTAAAGCAACTTCTTGGGTATTTGAAAAGATTTTTATTTTTTAACAGCACCGGAAAGAATCATCAATGTGAGCCATAACTAGAGGGTAAAAATTTGAGTGATAATGTAATATTAGCACAATCTAGATGATCTCCCCAAAAGATAGTTATGGATTACACAAGGTGTGGGGGTCTGGCTGGTGGTCTCTGGTGGACAGCGGGCACCACCTTTACCAAATGGGCAGAGGTTACTGCCGGGAGTGGACCTAGTTGGCAGTGAGATTTGATACTCTGAGAACTCAGCACCCCATCTGTGGTGCTCTGGCCCTGAATTGTGTAACTTTAAGTCTGAGGAAACTTCAGACAAACCCAAATGGAGAATATTCTACAAAAAAACTGGCTGGTATTCCTCAGCAGTGTCGATGTCATGAAGGACAAAGACTCAGGAATATTCCATATTGGAGATGTAATAATTGAATGCAATAATTCGTATTGGGATTTTTTTTTTTTTTTTTTTTTTTTGGTTATAAGGATGCTATTGGGTAATTGGTGAATCTCAGTAAGGTCTTTAGATTAGGTTATTGTATCTGCTAATTTTCTGATTCAGATAATTATTCTGTGGTTTTGTAAGAGAATTCCTTGTTTTAAGGAAGTACATGCTGAAGTATTTAGGATGTGTCTGTAATTTACTACTAAATGGTTCAGGAAAAAAATAGAGAAAAGTAAAAAAGCAAATTTAGTAAAATGTAAACATTGGAGGAATCTGTGTGCAGAATATCTTGGACTTCTTACATTGCTGAGACTTTTCTGTAAGTCTGAAATTATGCCAAAGTAAAACTTTAAAATAATAGGCTAACCATAAAAAAATCATTTTGATGGGCTAAGGGTAGGGAATTTTTTCCTTTTTAAGCAGGCACTTTTTGTCATTTTTTAATTTGTTGCTGTTTTTGTTTTGTACAGCGTTAGATACCTTAACCAGAGCCTGGTCAAGGGGCTCCACACATGGTGTCTTAAGCTTTCCCCATTACTTATAGGCTCTAAAAGTCCAAGATTCATAAATAAAACATATTGGAGCCAACTACAAGTTACTGTAGCACCCATGTGTACTAAATAAAGATAGTGTCTGGTTAATTTAAGTAGTTTTATCACCCAGCAGTTGAGGGTTCTGTGAATGTGTGAAAGTAATTTTATTAACAATCTGAAGCTGTGTTTTATAAGTATTATGCAGTGATGCAGGGTATCCCAATGCAGAGCACTGCTCTACCAATAGCTGTGAGTTTTCCTTTGGCTCAGGTATTAACATGTAGATCTTCCAAGAAGCTGAAGTCTCAGGGAAACTTCCTAGTGATCTTAAACAAAATGTTTGTACACACATTACTAAAAACAGACAGAAACATCCTAGCTGGTGAGGTGGGTTGGGTCTCCACGTTTTGAGAATCAGATGTAATTCTTAGTTTAGGGAGGTGACTGTGTGCCTTAAGCCCACACAGATGCTGGTGAGCATTACTGTTCGGGTGGATGTAACACCCTGGAGAGCATGTGTTTCCAGCCTGTTGGTGGGAAGAAGGGTTTTCCCTGGTTGATGAATCATCTCAGAGGAGACAGTGAGTGAACAGGCTCATTGATCATACCTCCACCACTTGTTTCCTACTGCTCACCTCTAAAACCTACATGTTGGGGCTGGAAGTAGTAAATGAGGTGGCAAATACATACAAATCTGTGTACTTTTCTGTATTTTACGTTAGTAGTACCCCAATAAGCCTTCTGGGTTTTCCTCTTGCCACTGGTGAGGTTTATTTTTATTCTGAGTTGAGAGGACAGATGCCCATCTCACACGCTGATGCAGAGATGAGTGGCATCCTAAGGGGGCTGACAGGCCAGGGAGGAACATGCCCCTTCCACTCACTTCGGGTTGGTCCTTACTGAAGTATCAGCCCAGCAGGCTTTAGGCTCCTGAAAGCTCAGTTGCCCGCAGCAGGGGTGGAGTGGTCAGGAACTCAATTTTGATAGTTCATTCTCTGCTACTTGACTCCATTCTTAGCTCCAATCCTGCCTTTGTTTACAGGCCATAGTGTATGAAGGCCAAGACAAGAACCCAGAAATGTGCCGAGTCTTGCTCACACACGAGATCATGTGCAGGTAAGAAATACCTTGTTCTCTCCCTTTAATTAGCAAAGAGAAGATGGATTTGAATTCCAAATCTAGGTGAACTCAGGTTTATTTTGGGGTATACATTTATCTTGCTTCTCTCAGACAACCTAAAAAGAACTGTTAGATCTGAGTATTTTGTACTAAATTGTCAGGCATCAGAGTGGTTCTCAATTATTTATTAGATTTCATCCTGTAAGACATACATTTCCATTTTGATATCACACTATTAATGGGCACAAAGCAGAACCCTCCCCTTCTTCCTTTCAATCGAATAAAACACAATATAACCCTTTTAGTGTTAATATATGCACTCAACCGCATTGCCAGTGGAGTGAGTAAGAGTTCTATTGATGTCAGCAGAAGCCTCTGTTTGCTAAGACTTAAGGTATAGTTCCCCTTTTTAATTCTCCCACTTAAAAATATGACGCTCAGACATAGGCAGCGTTTCTCTTTAAATTGAGTGTGGATTTTCTTTTATTTCCCCCCTGGACTCTGATCTGTTAATCTTAGTTACCCTCACCTATATAACTATGACAACATAACTAATATTTCTCAGGGGTAGTGAGCTTTTGGAATTATAGCAAAGATGAGTCCCTGAAAGGGATAAAAATTCATGTCATCCACAAATGAGTATCTTTATTTTTGCATGATATCAGACTGAAGCTACATTTGAAAACAGGCATGTGGCCTGTGGGGCACATTCAGTTCCATGGTCCCCCCCAAGTCCTCCACATGGGGGAGAGTAGACCAGAGAGCACCTTTGAACTTGCACTTTAGAATTATTATTCTTTATAACACTGGTACTTTGCTCCTGATGTATTCTGAGTAATTGGATAAACCATGAAGATGCCACTATGCGTCAGAGAAAGGCTACGAATTGCTTTGTTAGCCATGCAGGCTCTCCCTGGCACAAAGGAGGCCTGGCTGCTGACTGTGAAGCCCTGACCAGAGCAGTTAGGACTTCAGTATGGGCGGGTTTTATTTGCTGCTCATGGACTTGTGGAGAAATCAGGCTTAAAACTCTACAGGTGGAAATAAATTAGAAAGGGCTTAATGTGTTTCCTGACCCAAATCTCAAATATTAACTTCTTTATCTAGAATTAAAAATCTCCTTTAGAAAACATAATTCTAACATATTATTCTAAAATATACAGAAGTTTCACAACTTTTTGCTTCAGTGATTTATAAAACTTGTTAATTATTCCAAAAACAGTTTGCTTTTCTCTAACTTTAAAGTAGTAGCAAAATAAAAAAATATGGTCATAGATTTCTTAGGTTATATGATTAGGCAAAAATTAGTGTTATACTGTATACTATCATACAATTACTGCTGATTTGCACTTTTTAGGATTAAAGGAGTAAAAACATTTTGAAAAGCATTAAAACATGACATACTTTGTATTATTATTTTTCAGACTATTTTAGATTCCCACAATTAGCATGTCATTAAAATGAATTTTCAGTGTTCTATTACATGCGATTCTAGCAAAACAGGAGACAGGAAGATGGATTTCAACCAACAGGCCAACTAATATCTCTGTGTTATAGATTTGCATCTCATATCTGTACATGTTTGGACTCTGCCAGAAATAATTCTGTTCTTAAAATCTGTAAAGATATATTACCCCTTTCACACACAAGCCTACCCTCTATTAATGCAGTTTATATTTTTCTTGTCCTTAAAATTCATTGGTCCAGAGTACTTTATTATGCTGGTTGCTGTGCTTTACTGCTGATGTTCTTTCTATTTTTCAGAAACATAAAAATAGCAAAAATAAAATTTTCAAGCCACTGAAGGCAAATGATGCTGTTTGTACTGCATGGCTGAAAGGGAAAAGCCATATTCAAAATGTCATCCTGTTAATGTTACAGATTAGGGGTTTCCTGGCTGCCTATAGATGTGTAAGGGGTACTGTTTGTTTACCAGGCCGCAGTGACCCTATTACACAACCTGTCATCTATTGTGTGCCTAACAGTCTTTTAAATTGCAAATCTGATGCTCTTTAGGGGGCTTTAGGAAAAAAAAAAATCTCACTTTCCACATCATCCTATTTCTCTTGATTTCTTGCCTGTTGTAAGTGGAAGTTGGGATGTGCTGAATTTGCACCAGGGGTGCAAATGCAGGCTCAATTATAAGCATAAAATTAGAGTCTGTTCACCATTAATCAGCCTGGCTAATTGCTATGCACCACCATTAGCCATATGGTGTGAAAGACAGCTTGCTCTCCCCAAGATGAAATTTCTTCATTGCAGACATGAAATAGTGAGGGCCCTGGATTTTAAAATAGCATGTTTTAGATACTTAATTTCTAAACAACTTTCTGCTGTGCTTTCTATCAAGGCTAACAGCACAATAAAACTTTGCGTTTATGTCACAAAAGCTGTATATTTATAGTACGTTGGAGTGATAGTAAAGGAGACACAGAATTTACATCAACAGGAAAGGGCTTGGGATGATTCTGTTTTGTTGCAGGGAAAGGAGGAAAAAAGTGGGAAAAAAAAAGGGAACGAAAGCAATGAAGAAAGTTCTGTCTCTGGTTGTTGCAAATTTAAGAAATCTGTTTTGTTCTGTTGTGAGGATAACCCTCTGGCATGAGCTGACTAAAGGACTCAGATTATAATTATTGCTACTCTTTGAGGCAAAACCTCCGACTTAACGGCATAGAGCTTTCTGTGGAATTCTGGCAGAGTGTCTACATTTTCGATAAATTGGAATCTATCATTATATTTTGCTAATACCTGGCAGTTAAAGTCTTAAAATAACATGGCCCCATGAAGGATTTTTTTTTTTTTTAAAGCAGGAGTCCGTAAGGGATCTGATTATAAGTGCATCTCAACATCCTGTGTTTAAATGAGAATGGAAAATAGGAACTATGCTTGGTAGATGGGCCCGGCTTCCAGCCTCCTGGGCAGGCTGAAGCAGATTTCTCTTTCCCCAGTGCACAGGACCCTTTCAGGGGGTGGGCGCTCTGTTGAGGGGAGCGATCTTTTCCCATTGTCAGTGCCTAGTTTCTGGTGGGGCATGAGTTGGTTCTCAGGGTTAGCCTCTTCCTTGTTCTGACCTCTTCTTCCTTCCTCTTTTGCTGGCTTATTCTGATTGTGTCCTTCAGATTCCCACTTCATCATGCTTGTTTCAGTGCGCATCCCTGGCCTTTGTCCTCAACTACAGCCCCTTGTTAGATAGATGTTCCTCTTCTAACAGCCCTCAGCATGTTGTAACTGTGGGTAGTGGGTGCACAGTCCGTCTTCCTTGCTATGGCGGGGAAGTTACTCAGTTTTCCTCTGTGCTTCAGGTGTTCCATGTGTGAAAGGGGGGAAACTACCTATTATCTCGTAGGTGGTTGTTAAGATTAAATGCTCTAATCCCCATAAATGTTTATCATGGTGCCGACACATAGGGAGTTCTGAATGTCTGCTGTTATTATTTATAGTAGTAGCAGTAGTATTAGTGCCAGTATTAATGTTAATAGAAGCAGAAGTAGTAGAAGCCATAGCAGTGGTACCGAGCGTCCAGCTAGGTGGCTGGCGCATAGTCGTTCAGAGTGAAAGGCCGAGGAGAGAACTTGAAAAGGAAGTGAAGTGTCTACAAAAGCATTTACGTACTTTGTTCATCCCAGGTGTGGTGCTTCAGGATGTTTTCATTCATTCTTTAAGCACCTACTGTGTGCACAGCACTGTGGGCTGCTGAGCCTAAAAGGACTGAGTCTGCAGTGGGAGAGCTGAGAGGTGAGGTGAACCGTGTGGGCTGATGAGTGGACTGCACTGCAGAAAGGTCCACTGTGAGGAGACCTGAAGCAAAGGACTGTGGCTGTTCACAGAAGGCAGGACATACATACGGGCAGGCAGCAGCCACAGGAATGAGGAGGAGGGGGAGGTAGGACAGGGATTCTAGAGGATGCGTGAAGAAGTGTCTGGGCCCATTTTTTTTTTTTTTTTAGTGGTCCAGGAAGGATTTCTCTGTGGAGAGGTTGCAAGGTGGGTGGACCTGTGATCTGGAGCTGGGAAGAGAGTCAGGGTGAAAACTAACCAACCTCAGAGGTGTCTTCCTGAAGGTGAGAGTTGAAGCTGTGGGCCCACAAGGAATCAGCAAGGGTGGGAGAGGAGAGAGAGAAGAGCTCTAGGATACATTTGTGGAGAATAATCACATGCAACAAGGAGGGGCACTGTGCTCGAGAATTAGGAGAAAGCAGCTTGAGCAGAGAGGGCATAGAAATAAGAGGAGGGTGTTTCAAAGATGAGGAGCCATCCCCATACTGGCTGGGGAGCTCCAGATGGACATGAAGCCTGAGAAAAGCTGCGAAAGGCCCCTGGTGAGTGAAGCCAGTTTTTATGGGGGTGGCAAGAAGTGAGGGAGACTCTGGCAAGGAGAAAGTTGGCCAGCAAAGAAACTCATTAAAAAAAAAAAAAAAAGGAGCAAATCTTTATCTTACTTAAGAGAAGGGGAAGCCTTGACAATGTATGTAAACTGAGAGAAAGAATGGACTTATCCTACAACTATTAGTCAGACTCCTCAGTTAATTCCTGTATCTCATTCTCCAGCCACTTTGGTTCAATAGGTAAGATATTTTCCTTTTTTACTGCAAAGGTTAGAGATTGATACGATGTTTTTCTCCAGTTGAGAGAGCCTATACCTCAGGAAAAAGTTGCATGTTCCTAAGATGAGGATGTGCAGGTCCCACGACTAGTAAACAGCTAACTGTTTTTTGCCCTGATTGATGGGGCTGCGTGTCAGCTCACTGGAGATGCACCACCTGTGTCAAGCTGCTAAGGAAGAGACTCACAGGTTTGCTTTTCCCTGGGTGTGCAGAATTGTCCAGGCAATGCTCGAGCCTGCCGGGGGGAAAAAGGCTGCTGCTTTGAATCTGTAATGTACTTGTGGCCCCAGGGGCTGGGTACCCACTCCTGTGTTAGGCCCTGAAGCGCTCTCCTTTGGGTTGTAGGTTGAGAAGGGATGTGAAATAGTGGGAGTCCTGCCCGTGACAGAGCAAATTAGGGAACTCTAAGGCCCTGATAAATACCTGCTTTAAGGAGCCGGTACCAGGCCTGTGCCTGGCACAGTGCCTGACATGCAAGTAGGAGCCTAAGAAACACCTTTTTGAATAGATGAAGACCCATCAATCACACAGTGACAAGGGCATAATTATCACTGTGAGTCCTTGCATTACCACCGTAACTTTCCTTTGAAATGCTGTTGCATCTGCTGCCCCATGTACTGTATTGTTTCATTCTGAGCGCTCTTCTGCCTTAAATGTAAGTGAATCTGTTTTTTTTTTTTTTTCCCCAGCCGTCCTTCTTGGGTAAGGCTCACCTTGTGTAAGGTGGAGGTTGGTGCCCACCTTTGTGGGTCCTCTGAGTTCAGCAGGGAAACTAAGGGAAGTCCGCTCGGAGCACAGGGGACTCTTGTGGGCAGGAAACACTCACGTGAAGAAGGACAGGCCTTTGCTCTGCCTGGTGCTGGGGTTGGAACTAGGGAGCTGCAGGGGCTAGAGGTCAGCTCAGGGTAAGGGAAGACCTTCCTCCCACGAACGATTGATTTTTAAAAATTTCAACAGGAAAGTTAAAATGCAGTGTAAAGCAGAAGACTGAAGATTGTATTTCAGTAAAATATGTATCCTCCATTCTTCCCCATTCGTATCCCACTCCCCATAGGTTATAGCTTTGAAGTTTCTATTCATTTATTCAAAAAATATTTTCAGAGTTCCTAAAGTGCGCCAGGCTCTATTTCAGTTGCCAGGGATATGAAGGTGGAGAAAAGATCCGAGATCCTGTCCTCGTGGGGTTTCTATTCTAGTGCGAGAGTCAGACAGTAAAGGAGACGACCAACAGATGTAAAATACAGTGCGGCGAGTGCTGGGAAGGAGAGTGAAGCAGAATAAGGGGCTAGCGCGGCCACGGGGGTCTGGGAACACCTTTCTTGGGCTGTGACTCTGCAGAGATTTGAGTGATGTGAGGGTGCGAACCATGCTTGTGCCAAATCCTCTTCTCTTCCCTCTCTGTCCCTCACGTTTTTCCTCCAGAAGCAGGACCATACCATACATACTATGTTGCAACTTGGTTTTCTTACTTCATAATCTAATGTAGACTTCTTTTCATGATAGTGCGTAAAGACCCACCTTCATTCTTTTTAAAAAATGTTTCATTTTAATCCTCACCTGAGGACATTTTTTCCTATTGCTTTTAGAGAGAGCAGAAAGGAGAGAGGGGTGGGGAGAGGTGGAGGGAGGCGGGGGGGGGAGCACTGAGGGGAGAGAGAGAGAGAGACAGACAGACAGACATCGATTGGTTGCTTTTGCAACATGCCCTGACTGGGGGCATCGAATCCATACCTACAACTCGGGTCTGTGCTGTGACCAGGAATAGAACCCACAACCTTTTGGTTTCAGGGACTGTGCTCCAACCAACAGAGCCACACTGGCCAGGGCTTACCTTCATTCCTTTTTAATGCTACGCAGGACTCCATATACACATGTGCATGTACATACTGTATATATGCACACACACACACGTGCACACTTGTGGTTAAAGTGGGCTCCTACCACCGACACTACGTTGTTGTCACCTGGGTGCAGAGCAGAGCCCAGGAATTCTGTTTTGGGAGTGCAGAGATGCAGTGACATGACCCAAGAGACAGGAACCTGTTGGGCTATTTTTCAACTTCTGATGAGAGTTTTTTTTTTTTTTTTTTACTAAGTGTTAAGTGACCTCCAGCAGCCCCCTCATTCCTTCATCCCCTCATTTTGTTCCTATTCTGTCCTCCCTCCTGCACTTCTGTTCAAATCTGCCTGTCCCCCTCGGTCCCTCAGGACACAGCACAGAAGGGTGGTTCTCATTCATGCTGGTTTTCAATTCCTCTGGCTTCTCTAACAGGCATTTTTTATTTTAAGGAGATGGGACAGTGCTTCAGTCAAAGGACATGTCACCGGCTGACTGTGGCATTAGCCTGCGGGAGGTGGTTTGGTGTATGTGGTGGGGTGGGGTGGGGGAGGTGGGGGGAGGAGGCCCTTCCTTCCATCAGAGGTGCCTGCCCATAGGGGCCCCTTGGCTTGCTTTCTTTATCACCTTTTTTCTTGGATTATATTCCCCTCCCAATGCGTTATATTCACTTATGAAATTGATCAATCAGTCCAGTATTTGAGCTAATTAATAGAACAGAGAACTGTTCTAGTCTAGGCCTTATGCTACTCCTTAGGTAAACAAAATGGACAGTTTCTTCCTTTACAAAGGACATGAGTTAATGAGGGAGGGGTGTGGAAGGAGAAAGACAGCAACCAAAAATACACAAATATATATGTAAGAATGCAGTTTCCATTGTGTTAGGGGCCCCGAAAAGAAATACCAGGAAAAAGTGAGCTTGGATTAATGGCAAGTGTCAGCGCCAACCTCTCAGAGGAAAGAGCCCAGAGGCCGAGGTTTGAAGGGGTCCAGGGGCTGACTGACTGGGGAGGGGTCAGAGGAGGGGCAGAACAGGTCAGGGGGCCTGCCCTGGGGTCAGACTGAGCTTGCCACATCAGAGAGATTGAACTTGGCCAGTGAGGCTGCAGCTTGGCAAGTTGGAGGAGAGTGGCCGGAGATTGGGAGGTGGTCTGGCATCATGTCACACCATAGATTTATTCTAAGTGCTGTGGGAAGGCATTAAAAGGTCTTGGGCAGTGAGGTGATACAGTCCCATTGACGTTTGGTAAAGGTCACTCAGGCTGTGGCAAGGAGACCAGGTGCGAAGCCACTGGAGGAGTCCAAGGAGAAATCAAGGTGACTCAGACCAGAGTGGTGGCAGTGGGGAGGGAGAGAATCAGATATGCTTGAGATGTAGGTTCTACCCCACAGTTATCATCATCCAAGTTGGAGGAGTCCCTGGTGGGCATTTAGTCTGAGCAGGACCTTGGTGAAGGCACGTGGTCCCTGAAACTTTCATTGGCCACTGCTGTTTTGAAAAGGAAAGAAAAGAAAGGCAAACAGACAGGAGACATAGGCCATCTCGTTCATGGTTTTCTCCCTGGGTAAGGGGGGCCTTGGCCTCTGTCGATGGGCTGCTCTTGGAGACTTGCTGCCTCTGCAGAGCCCAGGGCAGCCCTGCTCAGACGTGGGGAATGGGGCTGGAGGGGGCAGGACCCCGGAGAGACAATGATGCTGAGTGCTTAGTAGCCCCAGCCTTTAGGCCTGGCTTTGCACCCTAATTGCATTGAATCTGCGCCCTCTCACTTAGAGGTGGGTACAGCAATTGCTCCATTTCACAAGTGAGGAAACTAAGACCCTGTGAGCGAGAGAACGTTGCTCAAGGTCACACAGGTAGCTCAGTCCAATTCCAGAGCCAGTGTTCTCAACCACTGTGCTCTTCTGCCCTTGAAATGCAGAGGCTCAGAGTTCAGGGATGATGATTTTTAAGTGATTTTTTTTTTTTACATGCATCCCCAGCACTGTACTTCTCATTTCTTGTTCCCTCATGTGTCTCTTATGCATTGGGACACTGTGGGCTTTCTATCCCCAGAGTACTGGTGTAGCAGAACTCCGGCCTAGAGGAAATAGTTCCTTCTTAATCAGAAAGACAAAGGCTATAGGTGGTGGAGTTGTTCTTAGCTGGGGTTCTGAAAGGAGATACAATTCTTGCTATTGCTTTCTGCACATATGAGAGACACACAGAATTAGCACCAAATTTGGAAGCCGATTCTCTTCTTAGTGATATAGTTACAGCCAGGAAAGAGACTTCCCAACTTTGGTGAAAGACTCCCTATGAAGAAGTATTATTTCTGGGTCCTGCAAGTGAAGTTCAATGTTTGGTTCTCTCTGGTAGCTCTAAATTTAGGCTGTATGATTCACTAAGTCCAGCATGTGTGTGTGTGTGTGTGTTCACATATGTGTGCCTGTGTAAGAAAGAGGGAGGAAAGTGCATTTTATTTGTGGTGCATGGTAATGCACAACACTTGGATAACTTCTCTCCTCCTTGGCTGGTCAAACACGTGCTTTTATAGTGCACCCCTGGGTGTCGCCTGCCCGGTGGACACATGCTTTATTTGCAAATGAGGCTCAGATGGCTAGGTTTCCACTGACCATGGGTAATTTTCAAAAACCCTAATTTTTTATTTTTTTAGAAGCATCTCAGTTAAAAACAAACAGACATCTGAGAGCCTTAAGGTCACAGCTGGGGTGGGATTTGGATAGTGGGTTCTTTTCTTGCCCATGGCTGTGTTTTCTGACCTAACAAAGAGTGCCCATGGTCAGGGCTGCCGGGCCTTCGATCAATTGTCCGTGGTGCTTCCAGAGAACTTAAGTGGTGGCCAGCTCAGGGATGGAAAGCTAGAGGATAAGCCAACTCCGTTTCCTTTTATCTTGTTTCTTGTTTGTCTTAATTATTGTGCTGTACTTCTAGTCTCATGAAGATGGTTCAAAAGCAAACACTTACAGCTTTATTTTAGAACGCCTGTGGTTGAAGAAAATGTCTCCCATACAAAAGAAAGGAGAAGAAAAAGGAATCCATTTAACACAGAATGACTGGAGGGGGAGAAATCACTCATCCCTCATTATTGACGCGTTCCACACAATTAGTGTGATCTTGAGGGAAGAACGTTTGAGCCACCCACACCCCTGCACATTCTCATTGGGTAGATGTAATAATAATGCATTTCACAGTGAACTCTTCCAATACCGAGGGCAGTGATGGGGAGACCCCATCTTGGGGCTGTCAGTCCTGGCTCCTGGAGAGTCCCTTTGCCTCCCTCCTTCTTCGTGCAGGGAGAGGTTAAGCCTGGCCATTAACCCATAGGTGACCTAAATAGAATTTTCTGTCCCAGGGATCCGTTGATTGCCAGGTATGGCTTTGTGGTAATTCTAGCATTTGCAACCCAGCAATTTGAACCTTCTGTCTGCCTAAATGATGATCTTACATTGTAATGGTTGTACTAAATCCTTTTGCTTTTGCTCCATAGCCGCTGTTGTGACAAGAAAAGCTGTGGCAACCGAAATGAGACTCCCTCAGATCCAGTGATAATTGACAGGTAGGGACCACTCTACTTTCACTGGATTCTTATTCCTCATTATAATGAAACACCTGCCTTGTGTCGCTCATGGGTGAGGGTTAGAAATGCATGTGGCCGAAATCTGCCTGCTGGTCATGACCTAATCTGCGCCGAGCTCTTTCGATTCCTGGGAAAGCCATATGGAATGTTCTTTGGAGGCCTGTTTTCTTGGATTGCTCTGGTTTCGTGTCTGATTCATGCTCCTAAAGGAATCTTTGTTTCTTTCCTGACTTTCTGTGGCTCAGTTCTCATGCTGTGCCAGGAAGCTTCAGAAATAAAATAATAATAGTTTGTGATTTATGAAATGTGGTTGGGTGCTTATAAATATTTAACTTTTATTTGAAAAATGTTTGAATCATTATCACTTTTAGCTACAGTAGTTCTGTTGGATGTAATCCATCTACATTTTAAGGTTTTATTTATGCATAAACGCAGTTTTAAAGAGATCTGTGAACCAAGATTTTCTACTGTTATTTCCTGGGCTTGATTGTAGCTCGTACTGTATTGTAAGTTGATTAATTTATCCTGCCTGTCTTAATTATTGTGTTTTTAAACAGATCCATATTACTAATCTGACATGACCAAGTAAATCACTGTGGAACAATAAATCTGTTTTAGTTGTTCGGTGCAATTTCAAGTCAGTGTGTGCTCATATTATGCAAACTTGCATTCCAGATATTCCTTTTACATTTTAATTATTGAAATTCGTTGTATGGGCACATGTATGATAAAACATTTGTTCTATGGCATTACTCAGTGAGCGTTAAATGGCCTGGAAGGGTTATAGATACCGTCAGTTGTCGGCCAGGAGACGAGCTAGCACTCTCCGCCAGCGGGGGAAAAAAAAGTCTTGCAAGTAAGGTTGACTGATCCCTCACTGAAGAAATCTGCAGCTGAACAAAAGCCCCTTTTGGGGTTTGGTAATATCGATTTTTGACAACTTCCCCCCGCTTACCTATTTTTCCTGATTCTTTACCTTTTAGAGATTTGCTTTATCATTTTTTAGTTAACTGAAAAGTGTTTGCTTCATCATAATTTATGGCAAAACATTGATTGTTGATTTTGACTCCTGTGGTTCTTTAGGCTTCAGCCCAATTTTGATTGTCAAGTAGCTTTCTAAAGCTTACAGTGCAATCGATATTTTTACTGACTATCTCTCGCTAATATTCACTAACAACATGATTTTTGCCTGATAAATGTGTTAATATACTTGAGTCAAAGTAAAAACAGGTAAATGTTTAATATGTGGTGAGATTGTGTGCTGCCTCTAGACTTAGAATAGCTTGTTTGTCTGCGAAAGTGGGCCTGCCATTCACTCGTATTTCTTTTTTTCTGGCAGTGGAAGGTAAATCTTCAAATGGGATAAAAAAATAAGCATAACCTGTATGCTCTTTGTTTCACTTAAATACACCTCTCCAAAATGCCACTTGTTATTTTAAGTGTGTTTTTCTTACTCATCCATTAAAAAGAAAGTGTTCTGGTCAAAGCCCCGCCCAAATAGTCCCCCAAACTTTGAAATAAGCATTGTGTTCTGCTACACAGTTCCTTTTGGGATCGATGATGACAAGAGCCTTACCTTGCCACTCTCAATGAAAACACTTTTTTTGCTTGTGAATGGGTTAAGCTTTTAAGTTCTTCGTTTGGTTTTAAGCCATGACTCTGATATAGAAGGTTGATATGACTGTGGTTTGAATAACATTTGATTTTGACCTGTTCCTGTGGGTTGCGATGGCATAAGAAACTTGACTCAGCAGCGCTGTAATTAGCCCAGCCGTGTTTTTGAAACAGGATTGTGTTACCTGGATTGCATTAGTGTGGCTTCTATTGTTGCCGCTTTGCATCTGTCCCAGTAGGGTACTTAAAACCTTTTCTTGGCTGGGGTAGTTCAAACAATTTAGGCAAAATAAGTATGCACTTTATACTGTTGGTGGCTTTAGAGATATTACTCACGACATTTATCCTTTTCATTTTTTTTCTTTTTGGTTTGACAAAGTAGAAAACAGTGTGTAGCCAATGTTGGTCTCTTAAGAGAGGAAAATGTTAAAAACAGCTGAAACCCAGTGCGTCTGCACAAGTCGCAACATATGTTTATTTGCTGGCTGTTGCCACTGTCTCCTGTGAACTGTCTTTTTAAGCAGTGGTGCCAGCTGATATGCAAAACCCCATTTAGCTAGTCTTATTTGCATCTGAGTTTTCAGAATTTATTTGTCCTTCAGTCTGCCAAAGGTTTTAAAAGCTCCAGTCTTGTCTAGGCTGTTATGTGAAACTTCCATTTTTAACGATGAGAGAGAGAATAACAACAAGAAGAGAACTTACACAAGGAAGGGCAGAATAGAAAAGATTTTTCAATTCCATAAAACTGCTGCAAAGGGGAAAAAAAAGAAGGAAGGCAACCGTGTTTGAATTTCATAGTTTCCAATTTGATTCTGTATTACTGATTGCATAATATCTGTGTGAGATGCTTAGGGTTTGATTTGTTTTCAGATTTATGGATGTGAATTCCTGCATGTTTTGTAAAAATAGGTTATGGGGCCTGCATCATTCTGTAGTGGTAGTAACTGTTTCTACAAGATGCATGCGCCATGTAATTATAGAGCTGAAGGTCTAGGCAATCGCTGTGTTAGGGTTTAGCATAGTTTTAACACGCAGTTGCCTTTTGGGCACCAATAATTTTTCGCTCCCTTTGCTTGTCCTTCAGATTTTGGAAGAACACTGCTTAAAAAAAAAACCCAGACTTTTAGCACTGGTTATTCAGGAAAACTATTTATAGGGTAGAGAGAAGAGGCTTTCTGGTCATACGGCAGTGGTGCAGGGTAAGCTATTTCTGTGTTGAATTTTGGCTGTATTATTTGCCACCAGTGATCTGGGGACATCAGCTTGGCATAGTCTATCCAAAAAGTGGAATTAACAAAATGAGCAGTAGTATACTGTGATTTAGAAAATGGATTTCTACTTTGTTCTTTTATAATAGCATGCAGAAAGTAAGAAAAATGATCCTTTTGACAATTGTGACAATTTGTCGAGTCATGTCCAAAAAGTGTGTTGGAAAATTCCTTCAAATGTAGGAAACGTGCGTCTGGAGTTGACTGCCAGGTTATATTTCTGTCTGATGCCAAATGGCTTGATTAAGAATTGTAAAACCCAGGCGGTGCCCAGTGATCCAGATATTTGGGCTGTGTAGACATGGGAAATGTCAAATATATCATATTTAATAGCTGATGACCAGGAACTAATACCAGCAAATTTTATCCTTGTTGAGGTAAAGGGCTGTGTGTAGTAATTACTGTTAAAGTAAAAAGCAAAAAATGACTTGTGGTTATTGAATTAAGGTTGAGATTGATTTAACATATTCACACAGTAACTCAGATTTGAATTTAAAAGGTTTGCAATAAAATTCATGTTTAGAAATTGAATAAATTGTAGTTTTATTACCACATTGGATATCCTTGTGTCCTAACCTTTTTCCTTGGAGTTATCTTAGTTCAATAAATAAAACCTCATTAGACTATTCCCATTTCAACGAGTTTATTAAATTTTGCAGGAGTAATTAGCATAAGCTGTGCTAATTTTTCTGGAAGACTAATGAGGGAGGTTCTTAATTAGGTTTACTTTGTAAGAATCAGAAAAAATGATAATGGCAAAAGTCACATAGGGTAGTCTGAATTGGGAACCCAGTTTTTCTGAATCCATAAGGGAAAAAAAAAATGCTTCCATTTTCTATGTGGAAACGTCTCTCTAAATGCCTGAACTGGGTGTATTAAGTGTGAGGAATGTTATCCCGTCCCTAGTTAGTTAGGATTGCCGACCACTCTTGGTGCGCTTCACCAAATTCTTTATTCTCCTACCCTTGCCTCAGTCAGCTGTCTTTGAGTAATGACATGGATGAATGCAGATGGTCTCAAAAAAACATGTCTTTCTCCAAATTATACTGTAGGGTTCCTTCCACACAGAGCCTGAAATTTTTTTTTGCCAGATTTGTGTCACTTATTTTCAGTAGAGCAGGATGGAGGGTGACTCCATATTTGTCTGTTTGTTTGGGTTTTCAGTTTAGGGTCAGTGTGATTGATGGAGTCGTTAGACCACTAAGTAAAGGGAAAAAATAAGAGCCCAGTTCTTTATTTCCTTGCACTGTGGATTCTGAGCAGTTAACAGTGGGTTTTTAAAAATAGAAATAATTAAGGATGAAATTCTTGCTCAAGTTACCTTCTCCTGTCTCGTGTGAATTTAGATATAGTCTAACCTGTAAGTTTGGAGTTCCTCACAGCCAATATTAAAAAAGGGATTTTTAAAGCCTGTCAACTAAGATACCTTTAAAGGTTTTGAGTTTGGTTACCATAATCTTAAAAGATTTATCTTTTCCATTCACACAAATTCTTTTATCTGCATTTGAGGTGTAAGCTTTGCCATGTAACATAAAAAATATAGTGTATGTATGTATATATGTATATATATGCACGCATGCACGTGCGTGCACGCACACACATTTCATAGCATGAGAAACATAGCCTGTTTGGAATTACTATTCTTCCACTTACTTAAGGATCTCCTAAAAAGAAATAAAAGCCTATATATGTTTTTTTCAGTATTAAAAAAAAACCCTTCCATTTAGGTAACATTAATTTTTTTATTATTAACTGAAATAGAATGTTCAGGGGTAAAAATATTAGAATGCTTATTTTACCTGTTGATTTTACGTGATATATATATATTTATATATGTACATTATGAATAGAAAAGCTTAGCCAAGTCAGGGTTGTTCAAAGAACAGTTTTATTTAAGATCTTCATCCAGGAGATACAAACACTTTAATAGGACTTTTCAGAAAAGTGCATTATTATCTTATCACCAGGCTAATTTTTTGATTAAGTTGATCCCAATGTATTTATATAACATGTGTGTTCATTCGTATAATCGTAGAACTTTAGAATTAGGATGTAATTGTGTGCGGGTTTTTCAACCAATGAGCAAGGTGGGCTATGTCCTAATGCCTGTATCGATCATCATAGACTGTGAAGGCATCTGAGCCCCTCAACAACCAATGACTTCCTTTTGTCTTTTATAAACAGATGTAAATGCCCAAATTCATTAACAATTTTTCTTTTCTTCTTTGGTAAAATTAAAGTCCTCAGCTAACATAACCATAAAGATATACTTTTATTAAAGCTGCAAAAGAGGCTTTGACAGAGTTTATTAGCCTCATTTCATTGACCTTTCAACTCTTAATATATTGGTCTACATCCAGTTTTTAGAAGGACTAACTGCTAAACATAAGCCCCCTGTAAGAAACACAGATGACTGTCTGGGACATGAAAACCCAGAGGTGTAAATGCATTTTTTGGAGTTTCAATAATCCTTTATACCACCTGATTTCCTAACCTTGAATGCCAGGTTAAATAAAAGGAGGAATTACCTTTTAAAATGGCCCCAGGCAGGATAATTGCCGTCTTCTGGGTTGGTTTGGGAGGTTTCATTTTTCTAAAAGTGACAAGCCGGCATTGACACAGAGCATGAATTTACTGTTGTTTATTAACTCTGGTATATTTAAACATTTGTTTTCTCCGTGGGAATTCATACATGATTATTAGGAATGAGACTTATGTGAGAGAGTATCATTCTAAATTTTATCACATATCAGATAATACCATTCTGAATATGAGATGAGCCCCGTGCATTTCTCTGCAGTTTGCTGCCGTGATAGGAAGATAACAAATACAATAAGCTAATAGCAGCCTATATCCCATTTGCTATCTATCTGCTATTCCCAAATACACAACAAGGATACATTAACATGCATTTCAAATATGCTGACAATATATCATAATGCAAAGTACTTTTACATGGCATACTACTACTGCAGACACTTTATAATGAACAACAGTGGTTTTCCTGTAAAGGAAATAATGGCAGCAACTTCCAAGAAATATATTCAGAGAATCAACTTTGCATATTGGTAGCTGGCCCGGGGGTGTCAGCTGGTGGTGTGGGGTTTTTGCCCCTTGTCATCATAACTTTGCTTTTGTAATGGTTCTAGAAAAATACAGGAATGCAGGACGAAGTCCCCTGTGTGTCATCTAGCAACTTTGCATTGTCATTTTGTGATGAAAATATATCCATGCATTAAATACGCTTTTACTTTTCTAAAAAGTTGTTTCAAATAGGTAAAAACCCTTTCAAGTGCAACTCTTCATTGATACATTTTCCTTGTTTCTCTCTACTGCCAGCTCCTGATCAAACTCTCTCACAAAAATTGACCAATTTTTAAAAAACTCTATTTAGAGGTCCTTGTATATAAAGAGATGGTATTTTGGTGATTTTAAATTGTGTGAAGGACTATTTGAAATAGATGGTTAGTTCTTCCCTCCCTTGCCCACAGCCCATCCCTTCCTACCCAAGCTGTGTAACTGTATACCGTCCAGGACAATATAAAAGTGACCCAAATACTCCAATTGCAATCAATGAAATATGGTGAACAGTACAGGTTTGTCTTTGGTTGCTTGCTGCCTTTAAAGGTGTGGGTAGATGAAGATAAATCTCCCTCCCAAACTCTTTCTCCAGTTACAAGCCTTTGTCCAGAAAGCAAATGAAGGTTTTAACGTTACAGTACTTATTGTAATAGAATTTTAATTGCCTTAATCCTGCTGAAGTGTGAAGCGGTGTGTTTGTGTGTGTGTGTATATGTACGTTCATGTTTGTGTGTTTTTCATCTGGTGGAGAATCAAAACGAAAAAAATGCAAAACAACAAAACCGCGTATTTCCATGGGAGGCAGGAGTCATGTATAGTAAATGAGGCAAACTTAATGAAACTGAGGAAGAGAATGCCATTGGCGTGTGATCCATGTAATGTATACCCCACTTTCAGTAGGAACAGAGTGGGCTTCCGTGGGCTTCAGGGAGTTTTGTTTTTGAAGGTGAAGTGCTCGGTTCCTGTTCCAAACTTGTCTCCAAACCCTACTTGAAAAGACTTAACTAGACAAGCTGGCAAATTACATAGCTGGATCCCACACAATCACCTCCGAAATGGCTCTTGGTAACTGTACCGTCCCTCTAACTGTTTGAGGCACAATAGTTTGGTAATATAATAAAAGTAATAGTGTTAGCCAACACATCTTTAATAAGATATTGTCCGTGCCTTGCCATATGCTACAGAGCAGCCTCTCACTCGGTGGGCCTTTTGATTCCTCTCAATAAGATTATTTCAAATACTCTAATCCTGAATCATTGACATGAATACAAAAGCCTAGTGACATCTAATAGATGCCTCTTAGCTTTGCTTTTCCTCTTGTTCCTTTCCTTTTTCTTCTCTTTTTACCTGACAAAAAGCTTATAGACACTTGGGCTCTGTCTCTCAGTAGCCGCATGGGGGGCTCCTCATGAAATATAAAGGAGGAAAAAGGACTGACAGGGGCCCGATAAGCTACAGAGTGAAGGGCCATAGATTAAAAGTAAATGCCAGTAAATCCTACCCTGTACACTTACTTGTTCTTCTATTGTTTTCTTTAACCCTTTCAGGTCCAGGGCAGGGGGAAAAAAAGAGAAAATGGTGATCACATTGCACCTGTGTGTTTTTAGGCTAGACATGGTTGCCACATATATTGGATAGGGTTTTGGTAAGATTTTTAAATTTTGGTTCATGTAAAAGGCTGGGTTGGTAACTTTTCTCGTGGTCAGGGTTTCCCTTATCTACCTTTCCCCTCAAAAAAAATCTTGATTTGACTAAAGCTTTTGTGTCTTTTTTTTAACCTCTATCTGAAGATCAATCATGCTACTTTCAATTTATTATTACTCAATAAACTGTTGGGATTTCCCCTATTTTTAATATGCTTCCCATTCATTAGTATTCTGATCTGTTAATACTATCTTGGAATAGAATTTTAACAATCTTCAATGCACTATTGATGGAAGTCCCTCACAAAATAGGAAGTTCGTTTGAAGAACCTTGGACCTGCATCAGGTTTGGTTACTCTCATATGTCCACGCGCACACACACTCACACACACTGCAAAGATGAAAGCAAAGATGAAAATGAGAACTCTCCTTTTTTATGTATTAGAAAGTTTTCAGAGAATAAAGTTGGTTAAGAGTTAACCTGGTTATCTCTAAAGCCATGACAGTGTAGAAAATCCACGTTTCTCTGCATGATCTTGGTATTATCTTAAAGCCAGAGTCTAGTCGCACAATATCTTTGACAAATTGAGTCCTCCTTTCTGTGGCTACAGGAGTGGGCGTGTCCTATTCTGGCCGTGTATGGATTCCCTTTGACCAGGTTCAGGGGCCTGGCCTATGAGGCCCTTAAAACAAAATCCCTGACCTCTGTGAATTAATAGTGACTTTTATATATATGAATGATGCTTGCAGACTGACAAAGCAAGTGGTCAGGAACTTACATATGTCTTAGCTCTCAGCCTGACTTTTTTCCCTCCTCAGTCGGCCTGTAGAAAAATTACTGTTTTCAGTATTTTGTACAATCTCATTTATTTTTCTTGGTATCCACAGTTATCTTTTCTGTGTAGGACTCTAACTTGTTTACCTAAACAACTTTCTTAGTAGATTTTGCACTTAACTTTCAGGATTAAAAAATAATAGTGTGACATATACATTGTACCCATTGCTGGAGCAATTTTTGAGTTCTCGTGTTCTCATTTAATTTGTTGAGTGAACCACTGTGTTTCATGTGGAAAAGTCAGGCATTCTCCTACTTTTCCCAAGGAGAAATTTGGGAGAAGGCAGAATATTACGGAAAAGGCATAGATTTTGGAGTCCATTGGCTGAGGGGTCCAATCCCTTCATAGCTACTTAGTAGTACTTGAGCCTCAGAGGGCTGAGTTTTCCCATTTTTAAAATGGGCAAAATCGTTTCTGTTTTGAAGAGTTGCGAGGGTTAAAATATCTAGCACTGGGCTTGGCAATATTAGGTACTTAAAATCAGGTAGCTCTTGCAATTTGAATATAATATATTCCATGTGGATTGTTATTCTTGCTGTCACGATTCCCATGGAACTTTCTTATAAGCAAGATGAACTCTCCGAAGTTTATCATGGTAGCTCCGTCCCTTGGATGAGGAGGCACGATTGCAGCGTGGAAGATATAATGGTAAATAAGACACGGCTCCTGCCCTCATGGAACTTTTAGTGCCTCAGAGTTGAAAGAAAAATTGGAATTGTAAGTGTAAACAAAGAATATATTGACTTGAACAGAAAACAGCGGAATGCTATTTTAAATAGGGATCATGATGCAGAGGGATAATATCTCTGGGCTGTTAGCTCTCGCTCGGTGTTACTGAACTCGGGCAAACTCATGGCTTTATTGCATTCCTCCAAGGCAGCCCCCACAGTGGTTAAGACCACAGGCTGTGGGGTCAGACCACCTCAGATCAAATCCCAGCTCTTCCAGTGGTGACTGTAGGGCTGCGGGCGGATCATTTAACTTCCTTAAACCCAGTTTCTTCATGTTTAAGACCAGGATAAAAGTAGAAGTTCCTACTTTATGGGGCCGTGGTGAGGAATAAGTAGATGAAGCACAGAGAACACTTTGCACAGTGCCTGGCACACAAATCACACTCAGTCGAAGGTGGCTGTTTTTAAAATAAGGCCTGGAATGAAGAGATCTCTAAGACTCTTCCCAGCTATGAAATGCCAGTTTAGTTCTCTCTGGTATTACTGAGGCAGGTGATAAACTCTTGAGGAGCTAGATGGTGAGCCCCAGGGAGCATGGGTAGGTGTGTGCTAATCGCTGTTGTATCCCCCACACACGGCACAGCGCCTTGCCCCTGTGCAAGGGGTGCTTAGGGTATGTTTTTGTGAAGTGGAAGAAAGAATGAAAGAAGCTAAAAATGCAGTTTGTTGAATCTGGTGGTCTCTGCATAAAGACAGGCTTGTTATAACTACACAATAAAGTAAGAAGGCACTACCATTAAAGAATGGTAAGAAACAGAAAGTGTAAGATAAAATATTAAATTTGTTACACTTAAAAATGTTAATCTTCCCATGATTACCATGCAGATCCCCTCACTGCCTAACTGTTTAGTTGATCAAGTAAATCACAGAACAGACAAGTAAGGGGGAAAACCCTGCTGTTGTCATTCTCTCAAAGCACATTTTCAAGAATATGTTCTGGTAACTAGTATGTCTATTATGTGAATTTTTAAACATGTGCATGTGCGCGCATATAGCATCCTTTGCAAGCAGGCAGATTTCAGAGAGTTTGGGGAAAGCTTTGTTTTTGTACAGCAACTTGGCGATCTCCATTAATACATCACACATGAAATCAGCACAAGGGTAACATATGTTTCAGCAGCACTTTTGTTTTACATAGTGTTAGAAGACAAGAATTCACCATTTTTTTCTTTCAGGCAGGTATAATACTGACATAATACTCTGGCAATTGAAGGGTTAATGAATATTCATTTTCATTCTCTCTCTCTCTCTCTCTCTCTCTCTCTCACTCTCACTCAGTTTCTCCCCTCCCATCCCCCCTCCCTCCTCCCAATCCCATCATGTGCCTGGTTGACTCTGAAAAAAGGGGCTTGAAGTTGCCCACAGGGCATCCCTTTTCCCAGCCTTCTCCAAGGCCACCTGGACAGATGGGAGCTTGCCTCCTGTCCTTAGGACACAAAATCCAGTCAGGCCCTGAGTCTGCTGGTCCCTCTTACCAGAGAGCCAAAGCCACTCACATCGGATAGGCTGCATCTTTGTGGCTTAAGGGGGCTCCTGTCTCTACTCAAGGAAGGAAGTTCTCCCTCATTCTCCAGATAAGGTGTCATTCATGGGGGCAATGTGCTGAACTAATCAGGTTAATTGAGAGGCCTCAAGTCATCCTCATTGAGTCCATCTCTTCTTCCTGTTACAGGCAGATAGTGCAGACAGACCGATAACACATTTTAGCTCCCCTCCCACCTCCTGCACCCAAAGCCCATGAAATCTGCAGGGGTGCAGGGCATATAGGTTCAGCCAGATGTCATTCAGGCTATTTGAGCAGGGCTCTTACTGAAGAATAGGGTAGCATGAAAATGAAAACAAAAACGGTGTCTTTGAATGTCTGATATCTGCTTTGCTTTTTCTTAATGTTAAAAGAGCCTTAGCATTTCAGATCAGCCTGGAATGGCTGTCTGTGAAAGAATCCATATAGATTTCTCCTTGGCTCTTTTCTTTAAGATTGAAACTTTAAAAATCTCATTGCGATGTGTCATCAGTGACAAGGAATTTCTCAGGCTCTATTTCAATTCCTCAGCGTCCACACTGGACATGGGGGTCCAAGCCAGATGGACATGAGGGTGCTCTGGCCCACCCCTGGAGCCCCACTGCCAGTGGAGAAGAAAACAGAGCTGGTTCAACTGAGTTCTGTAAAGGGCGGGGGTTCCTCCTCCCTCTTCTGGATGCAGAATGATTTGTCATAGTTTAATTTTAAATGCTATCGTTGACTATTCTTTCTTTCGACCCCACCTCTTCCCCCCACCCTCTTTTTTTTTTTTCTTGGAAGTTCCAGGAATGACTTTAATTATCTCCACAATCAAATTCTCATTGCTGCCTCTGTGAAAGTGTGTAGTCATAGATCGCAGGGATTATTTTCTTTAGCACTTGGGGATAGAGAAACCGGTTGTTTCGAAATGAGAACCAGCTGGTTCCACAGAGCCCTATTTAATGGGGAGCCCCTTTGTACACAAACCTTCGCTCAGGTCAGTCATTACGCCAAGCCCCAAATCAGCAGTGTTTGGTCTATCACCCTTTATTAAATGTTGAGTGAGGAGTGATTTAGCCGATATGATGATGATGATAATAATTTAAGAAAACCCAAAACCCCCCACATACATACCTTGCATCTTCTATTTTGCCTCTGCCAAACACTTGGGTTTATAAGGAGCATTTTTCAAACTTGTTCCTATGGTAATTCTATCATAGACCTAGTTTGCCACTGCTCTTTCCTGGATTTCCTGTGTGTGTGTGTGTGTGTGTGTGTGTGTGTGTGTGTGTGTAGCTTTAACCCTCTCCAAATCCACAAAATAAAATTAAGCTCATCTTTCAACATAATCTTTTATCTGACAAGAACAGCAGATAGATGAAAAGTAGATAGCCAAGTTGTGGGTCTCATTAATAGCACCAGTTGGAGGGCAGAGATAACTACCATTATCAAACAGCTTTTATGCCATTCTGTAAAATAAGGATGAGGGTGATATACCATATGTATTTTGCTATCTTTCTAGTTTATAGAAATTGGTTTGTTGTCACACCATGTTAATCTCTAGCAGCAACAAATTCAGTTTGAAATGAGGGTAGTACTTTCACTAGTTGACTGTACAAAATAACTTCCGAAGCATGCAAAGAAGGAAAAAAAGCTTAAAAGATGCACGAAACCACGGTAGATATTTAGTTATGGGAATGGTTTGTTTTTACAAACTGGGTTGCATTTTTATAAGATAAACTAGTTTGGGGGCTGCAACATGATTAAATCAGGGTTTGAAGGATTAAAAAAGCAGCTCCATAAAGATTTAAAAAAATCTAATGTAACCAAATTTTGTCTTACAAGTGTGAGAGATTATTTTGCATTTTTAATAAAGATATGTTTATTTTTTATTATAACATGCTTTAACATTGATATCATATAATAAAATAATTTTAACAAAGCATAAAAATGTAGAAATTTACTCTCAGAGTGAGTTTGATCAATAAGTTGAGCACTAGTATATAGGCTTTCTACTTGTTTTTCTTTTAAGGATTTTCTTATCAAAATATGGTTTGAGTAAAAATTTATTTATTTTCTTGTTTATTTACCAACTACTTTGGTTATGTAATGTCTCTTTAGTTCATACTGTAATTCTACTGCATATTTCCTGTGTCTGTATTTAAAAAAATTTTGTGGGTTTTTTAATATAAAAAAATAACTGTTATATTTCCAGTCACTCAAATTTGAACTGAATTTTACTTCCTGTTTCAAAGGTCAAGGCAGACTGACCTCAACAGCAGTGTGGAGGCTGCTGAATTATTCATATCATTGACTTTGTGTCAGCTTCCACATTTGTGGAGAGGGATGTTTTATTCATTTATCTCATTTAGGGTTCTTCTCTGCACCTGTTTCTACCATTAAGTACCCTGTAATTTGCATTTGATGCTAATTTAGTTTCATATCAGCCTGGTCCCCCCTTGTTAATTTAATTTTCTAAGACCCTTTTCATTACAGTAGAACTGTTTTCCTCTTTAAAGCAAACATCTATACAAGTAATTGTATAAACTGCCTTTTAAATAATATCTTTTAGAAGATTCCATCGTTTAATTCCTTAATTCCTATAATTAGCCATGGTTTGATTAATGTTTCAAAGGGTTAAATTAAAATGCAGAATTACTCAAATGCATACTTGAATAATTTCTCATATATGAACGGCAGCGTTAGCGTTTCAGTATTCTTCCTGATAATTCTCAGAACAGTGGCAATTTTCTTTATTTAGAGTATTTTTTAGTTTACTAATAGTAGTTTCTTTCACATCACAGGGTGCTCAACATTACTTTTGAACAGTTAGCTTTTTCTTTCATCAAATTACTGATAGACAGTGGCTTAAATGTATTTCTGCCACATTAATAATGACATACCCAAAATAATCAGAGCAGGATTAGGTTCGATTCCTTGATATGTCATGGAAATTTGGTATAATGAATTTCAGGATGCTGTGTTACATTGTATGCCTGTTCTCTTCTCCCCAAGTCTTTTTCTTTCTCTCTGATACTCAGAGGAGACTGCCTGAGAATTTCTGTTTCCCAGACATGGTGGCTTCCCATTCGCTTCAGTTGCTGCCTAGATGTGTAGAAATTAGGAGTAGGGTGGTTTAAGGGGGCCTGGCTGAAATGGTGGCTACCTTGGTAGGGGCGGCGGGGTCCCTGGAGTGTCCACCAGTGGGAGTCTGGAGGTCGTGAGAACTTGCAACTCATGTAAGCCAGGTGTGTAGCTCCCGATTGTTGAAGAAAGAACTATAACTGCCTGCAAGGTCATTGACACAAATGTGCACGTATTCCTCATAGGCTCACTTAGGGGTGGGAACTTACGACACGGGTGTGAATTACGAATTGAAGTTCTGAGGTACACAGGTATCACAGAGAAGGAGAAGTTGTGGCAGTGGCTGAGGGTTACAAAGAAATTGGACCAAGCTCTACAGTGACCCTTCTTCCCACTGGATTGGATTAGTTTTATCTGTTGTTCATATTCTCTGGGGATAGCAAATGGTGCTGGAGCTTTGGGTTTCCAGAAGGCACTCAGACCTATTGAAACTGGAGTTCGAAGGCGGCTTCTCTTGTTCTCTCAGTTATAAATGATTCCCGGAGCCACCCACAAATGACTTTGTAATTGTGGAAAAGTGAAAGGGAATCTCGATTTCCAGCAGACAACTTCATCTGTCTGGTTTCAAGACAGGGCCATGGGTGAACTGCATGTTCCCAGGGGTCCCCTTCAGCTGGGGACTTCTCAGGTATGCCCCATCACAGTGAAGTTTGAAATCCATGTGGCTTACCTAAACTAGCTTTGTGCTTCTGCTGATGGGCCTAAAACAAAGGGAGATTTTTCAGGAATGAAATGTGGCATCTTTATTCATCGACAAATCATTTACTTCTCTCTTACTCCCACTTAGGTACTTTTGTAGTTTGGAAAGGTCTGTGAGCTCCAGCAGAAAAGTCTTAATGTGGTTTGCTTAAACAGCCAGGTTTAAAAACAGTAAGATACTTGAGGAGCTCTTAAGAATGGAGGAAAGGTTTTCCCACCCAACTCCAGCTGATGCTTGGAATTCAACTATTAGAGTCTCATCTATTTAGCTAAGAGCCTTTGATCTTTACTGAGACATGCCTAACTTTGGAAGGCTAACGCTCTTTAATTCTATCACTCATCTGCCTCTTTGAGGGAATGCAATAAAGGTTTTACGTGGGTTCAGCTCTTTTCAGCACACAGAGCTCTGTGACCTACTTGTTTTAGTTCCCATGACAACACAGGCAGGGGCTTTTGTACCCATTTCATGGATGCGGAGAAGGAATAATTGAGCTCTGGGAAGCTAATAAATAACCTGCCTAGATCTCACAGGCAGGTTTTCTGAGGAATTTAAGTTCTTACAGGAAGAGAGCAGGTTTCCATTTGAGCTGAATGGACTCTGAGAAATTTCATTACAGTCCCTTCGCTTTACAGATGAGAAAGCTGAGCTCAAAAGACACTCAGTCACATTGCCCGAAGACCTAATTAGCCTCTGAGCCAGGACCTTAGGCCAAGTCCCTGGCTTTGATTCCAGGGACTTTCTGCCACTACTCTGGGCCATCTGGGTCCTCCTCTGCTCTCCATGTCACCTGTGCAAGATCAGCCTCAGGGAAAGGCGTAACTTGTATTTTCTGGATTTTGTGTTCCAAGCAAACTTGTGAGCTCCGTATTTCCAATAAGACCCAGGATGATGCCCTGCACATAGGTGTTAAAAGTTGTTCTCAAGAAATTATAACATGGGGAGGAGGAAGCTATGGAATACCTCATCATAAAATGTAATTTATTTTTGAAGCACACATATTTCAATCATTTGCAACTGTGCTTGCTCATGCTATGTCATAACACTTCGGACACAGAGCAGCAGTTTTTGTTTCTATTGGTGAGAGCTTCTTCATCAATAGTCATCGTCCAGTAGGAATTTCATAAAAGTTCTTTCTATTCTAGACGCCTCATCACGAGCAGTTGTCTCTGACTATTATCTTTTTCTGGAAGGCAGTGACATTTATAAATATTGAATTTGGCATGTTTCAAAGTAAGTCCTAATTTAAAATAAGTATCTTATATTTAAACCTAAACAAATGTAATCAAGTGTCCTTTCCAGAAATAATAATAATGGAAATGAGGCATTGTTGTAGAATATAATTCTGAAGAAATCACAGTGAAGGAGGGGGATGCACTGAACTTGACTCGAAACCACCTTGGTGGACAGTGTCGACTGAGCAGGTCTGTCACACCCTCTGGGGCAGCACTCGGGGACGGTGCTGAGAGAAATGAGTGGCCCCTGGCACAGTCTCGGACTGAACTGCAGGAGAGGGATTCCAAAGGCAAATGGCATTCTGCTTGTAGGCTGGAAGGAGGGAGAAGCAATTATCATCTTTTGTACTTTTTCGGGACTTGGGGGGCAGAGAGGAAGCCATAGATAGCTCAGCTTCTGAATTATATCCCTTTCTGGCCTTCCCACAATGATTGAGCTGATATGGGAACATTTTAGACTTTCTCTCTCAGTTCAAATATGTGACCAAATGTAGCCAAGAGCTGTCTTTCTCTCCCTTATCCACTGTCTGGTCATTTAGGGCCGATGTCCTAGTTTAAAAAGATAAAATTTCAAATTTATGGATTTTCTTCTTTTTCTCCTCTTCTCAAATTATCACAAACCATTCAACAAGCTGAATTTCCCTGTGCTCCCAAATAGTTTGATGTCAGAATGCAGAAAGAATAATTTTACTAAACCTGTAACAAATTGCTTCATGATAGAGTATGCTCTTGTTTTCCTCTCACAGAGGCTGCTAGGACAGGCACCCACTGACTTCATTGACCTCAAATAGCAGAAACAAAGAAAGTGGCATGTTAATTTATTCTAAATGTTCAGGAAGCATCTACGGTATGAAATAAACCATAGCCCCTGTCCCTGAGTGGGGACTGCCCTGCAGGTACCAGGAGGCGCTTCCAGGGTACTCACCTTATTAAGGAAATTGCCAACGGTTAGAATCTTTTTTCCAAATCACCACCAATTCCACTGAGCTGTTCTTCTTTCTTCTGCCATCCCCTGGCCCCCCTGCCTCACTCCCAACATAAGATCCGAAGCAGTTTATTATACATCAGTTTCAGTAGGTTAATGCGCTACTATGCTACTTTTCAGTCTTCAAGTTACTGTTATCTGTGTTATGAACCCAAGTTCAAGAACAGCCTTCTGTGATGGGGAGAACATGCCTTGGTTCTGTTCCAGGCCTGAGGAGTGAAATTGTTCATGCTGAAGTTGGAGTTTTCATTTATGATGAAAATGAGAAGCAACCTGTGTAGACTGCTGAACCAGGACACAGGAGACCTGGGTTTTAATGCTGTCTCTGCCATTGTGTAGATATGTGAGCCTCGGCAAGTCTCTGAACTTTCTGGGTTTCAGTTATCCCATTTATAAAATAAGAGAATTGGACACTCAGGATCTTTACGGTTCCCTGTCTCTCAATGATTTTAATCCTCTCTACTCCTGTAAATCTGGTCACCTCTTCTATCTAACATCGGACAATGGCCTCTTATTAAACATTTGCTTAGGTAGCAAGTACTATACGGTAAATAGCAACCTTACAGTTAAAATTGAACAATGAGCAATATCTCAACCAGCTTTCACATGCCTTTCATTACCCCGTCCCCGTTATCAGCTGAGTAATAAGATGGTAAGGCAGCAAGCACAGCACAGATCTATTGCTGAGAGTACCTTAAGGCAGGGGCTTTTGGATGAGGTCATTAGGTGATGTGTCTCTCAAGGTTGACTGAGTTGGTATATGTAAATTTATTGGTGGCATAACTTGGGCAAGATGGAGAAGGGATGGAATAAAAAGAAAATTGCAGGTTTGTAAAATGTGAGGCACATGGACCAACACATTCATCTGCGTGCGATGATGACCCCCGAAGGCCATCGGTAGAGACTGCCTGTATGACACCCAGAGCTGTTTAACCAGGGGGAGCAGCCAGATGTTGACATAGGAAGATACACACTGAGTTGCCTATGGAATGTGCCCATTGAATGATTGTTGTGTCGGCATATCCACTGTGTGCTTTTGGGGAAGGATAACTCCCTTTAAGGCCACATAGCTCTGGGCGTCTATGGAATGAAACCAGAAGATAATTCCCTGCTAGTGCCCTGTGCTTGGGTGTGAGCGTACAGTGTAGCTCCTTTCTGCTTAAAGAAATTAGAGACCCACAAACTCTCAAAAACGTATTTTTCTTTTGCCCATGTGCAGAGTTTAGAGACTGAGAAAGAAAACTTTGTCCAGGATAGGAACAGACTATGTATTTTTTTAAATTGGGAATTCTCAAGTCCTTACGCTGAACGTTGTAATGTTTTGGTAGGCCTCCAAGGGAGCAAGCCTGTGAGTCCTATGGATAAAGACTTTCTGGGAATTCCAGGTACAGAAGAGGCCTTCTCAGGATTTCCTGGTTTTTGTTTGCTTTCCTTCATTTCTTATTTTATGTCTAATAAACCTTTACTTTAAGCAGGAGCAAGTGTTAAGAAAAACCAACTACAGAGCTAATGTCGAAAACATTAATTCTATAGTAATGCCCTATAAAAACCAAAAGAAATAAGACCAACTATTAAAAGAAATCCATATGTCTCTGGAATTTTTATTTAAGTTTATATTAGCGATAATGACCTTGGTTCCAAGGAATTTGGTAACGGTTAATGACCAGCAAGGGGTCACTGGCCTCATGGTGCTTTGGGCCAGCAATTCCTTCCAACATGGACAACTGGTCATTTATCCCAAGGAAGTGCCCCAAGATGAGGTCCTTATCCTTTTGCCATCTGATTATAATTTAACCTCAGCTTTTAAGGGGCCCTTAGGAGAAAAGATACAATGGGTCATGCTTTTAGTATTTTAAAGAATTTATTTTTTGCCATGCAATTCATAATTGAGTATTGAAAGCAGAGTTGTCAACATAAAGTTAATAATTATATTTCTGTCATTCTGGGTATGAGCACTCATGTTTTAAATGAATATCTGGTGGCTTGTATTGGTATAGTATGCACCCACCTATATGATTATATTCATACTCCAGTGTCTGGGGTGTGTGTGTGTGTGTGTGTGTGTGAGAGAGAGAGAGAGAGAGAGAGAGAGAGAGAGAGAGATGTTGAAACACTGCATGCAGCATAAACAATAAAATAAAATTTGAATCATAGAAACTTCAGTCACATCAGTTTTACTTGAAGTTTGGCAAGCCTCTCGTTCTATAATATATAAAATCAGAGGCTAGAGGCCAAGTAAAATTAGTTTTTTTCTTGGATAGAAATGCCCAGTGTCATGGTGACTGGCATTGGCTTTTTCATGTTCCATGTTATTGTTCTAACTACTGTTGGTGATAATAATAATGGCTAGCATTTATGGGGCTACGTATTTGCTAAGTATGCTGTCATTTAATCTTTACGATAACTCGATGTGGGGAGTATTACCCCCCCAATTTATAGGTGAGGAAATGGGGCTCTGATGGGTTAAACAACTTGCCCAAGGTCACCGGAGCAACCCAGTGGTGGAGCTGGGATGCCAGCCCTGCTGCTTCGGACCCTGAAGATCAGGGTCTTAATCATGACACCATTCTGCCTCTATTTAAAAACTAACATTTCCATTTTCTGAGCTCAGCCTTTAACATATTCATTTAGGCAAATTTCCATCCTTTTCTGGCATAATCACTCTTTCTTTTGTTGGTCATTGCTCCCCTGGGCTTCCCTCAAACATGGTCAGAGGTGCCCTGGACTTTTAAAGATGGAAGAAAGGCCACATGGCCCTGCATAATTTGACCGAGACAGCTGTGCAGCTGGTTGTCTCATTTAAATTACAACCACAAAAAAAAAGATGTGCCAGGTTTCACTGACACAGGCTCAGGGCAGGAACATGAAATGGTTTCCTGAACCTGCCCTGGGTTCCTGCCAGAGGTGAGCAGCCATGCTCAGCGGGGTCTCGTGGACCACTGAGCGGGCAGCGAGCTTCACTAAAACAATTAGCCTTCCCTGGGCCTCTTCGGAAGGGTTGGAGCTCCAAATTCTCAGGGTAAAGGATCTGCCCATCTCTTAATTCCAGCTTGGAATGGCTGACCTAGGCAGGAACTTGAAGACAATTTGTCTGAGTTAGAGAGAAAAAGAAAGATGTGGGATTTAAGAGGCTGGTGTTGCAAGGAATCATCTTGACAGGCTGTGGCTGGGATGCAGAGAAGCCCCAAACTGATTTGCTGAAGGGTGAATGTGGAGCCTTGTAACCACAGACCAGCGAGGCATTCATGAGACCTGACAAGCCTACTTTCCACACAGAATGTGGTACAACGTTGCATGTGTGTATTTCTGCTGAGGGTTTTTTTCCTGTATCTTTTGAAATTGAGTCTGATAGTCCAAAGGATATCCTTCACACACAATATTTTCCTCTTTGATTTGAGACAAGAGTGTTTCTGGGGCCGCAGAGCAACAGAGCTGTGTCTACATGACATATGATTTCTTCTTTTTGGATGGAATTTTTACAGTGTACATTTCCCCCCTGTTAAGTGATTTTTAACATCAGTTACTTTCTTTCCCATCTTCCCAAAACTTCATTCATAGTAGATGCTTCCCACATTAGATTTGGTTTTATTAAAATTATTAGGTCTTTCTGAAGCAAGCACACTACATCTTCCAGGAAAGTTCACAACAGTGACACAATTTTTTTGCATGTATTGTGAGCCCCAGTTTGCGTGTGTGTGCCCTGCGGTTTTGTGTAAACATAGGAATGTAGTATGACTTTTCTATTGCCATTATTAATGACCAAAGAACATATTTTAAGTATTTTGGGGTTTTAACAAGTTATGATAAAAGCAAGGTGGTAGAGATTACTTTTTCCTCCTAAAAGTGAAAAAAGTGACAAGGAAATGAATGAGGACAAACCGCACGTGTTGAGCGGCCGGTGATGGGCTCGGAGGCGGCCAGGGGGCGGGAGCAGGGATGCGTCTTCCCCCCTCTCCGTGCCTCTCAGTGGTGGCATTGTGGGGACTCATGAATTACCTCTTACAAGTCAGGGGCCCCTTGCCGTAAATCTCCAGCCGGGTGCCGAGCGCACTGTGGGCAGCCGAGCACAGAACAGGGGCCGCCGGTGTTTGTGTTGTTGTTAGCGATACGCAGCTGAGTTCCTCCGAAACGGAAAGGCCCCGGCTCCAGTTTGTCGCCAGGGAAAGCCGAAACATGAGTCGCACATGTGGATGGGAGCCGTCAGCCGCCTGGGGTGCAGGGGGAGCTGCGTGCGGAGCGGCCCAGCACCCGCCCACCCGCCTGGACATTTGTTTGGAGGGGTTGGAGGGGAGAAGGGGAGGGGGGAGCAAAGAAAATAGCTGGAAGGGAGTAAGGCAAAGGATGCCCTGACCCCTGACTGGTATGGGCCTTCCCGTTACGTCTCACTACTGGTCTGAATACTTGAGAGAATTAGAAAAACGTACACTCTATGGTGTGGCTTTAAAATGTCTTTCTTTCTCAGGAAATCTTGTGTCTGTCTTTGGGTGGGTTTTTCGTGGTTTTGTTGGATAGGAGATGGTCTTCTATCCCTTTAAGAGGTAAAAACATGAAAAAATGTAAATGTAGGGACTTTAACACTTCCCCCCTTCCTAACATTCATATAATTGCTGTTAAGCCACATTGAAAACCCTGGGGCCTGGTGTGCACCAGGGTAAAGTTACATTTCACAAGCAGAAAATTGACTCACCACTTAGGAAAATTGGCTACCAATTATGTGTCAAAGGCTCTAAAGTCAGACCTGAGGTTTTCTTTTTTGCCAGAATGTGGAATTAAAAAGGGCACAGGGACCCAGCCTTGCCCCCTCTCCCCCTTCCCTGGAAGGACTTCTTTCTTGCACTGAGTCCCAGACTCTCCTTAGGAGGCTTCTGAGCCCTGGTGGGGATGGAGGTCTCCTGGCCCAGGGAGGGACAGGCTAAGTAGGAGGGACAGTGGCTGGATGAAAGGAGACAATCAATGGATGTGAGTTCATGCCTAAGTATTTTAGAAATCGGCTTGGGACACGTGGGGAGAAAGTAGCTCTTGCCCCAGTGCAGTTGGCCCCAGTTCTGAGAGCTATGACTGAGTCTCTTGGGGCCTCTCTTGGGGCCGAGGGGCACTGGGGGAAGGGATGCTGGGGAAAGAGGGGTACTGAAGGCCAAGCCACCAACCTCTTGGGACATCTGCTGTTTCTGGGGACATGGTACCATGTGCGGAGCCCATTCTGGAAGGTCATTGCTTCCTTCTATTGTAGGAGGGGGATAGGGGGGGCAGGGAGATCCGTGGTCCTGGGGGAACATAGGGGATGAAAGGCAGGAGAGAGAACAAGATGCAGAGAGAGACAGGGATTCAGAGACACAGAGACAGAACAATGGGGTAGGGGGGGTGGAGAGAGGGAGAGAGAGAGGAAGGTATGGAGGAGAGTGCGGCGGAAGGAGACAGGGACAGAGGGAGAGAGCCAGGGCTCTGTACACCACCTTTTGTCACCCCGCCCCCTTTGCCACTGTGTCCTGCTGCTTCTCCGTGCAACTTTCTTGACACGCTCCTCGCCTTCTTTCAAGGCCTGCTTTCTGTTGCTGTTGCAGTGGCTGATCCCAAGTTTTATTTCTGAATGCCTTGAAATCAAGCCTTATTTAGTGCTGCATTTTCTGCCTCTAGAGGGAGAGAAAGAGAAAGCTTTAGGACTTGCCAAGTGAAGTGCATCTGCTGTGGTGTGTTGGAGAGTTAGTTTTCTAGGGCATCCAGGATGCAAATACGTACTGGAGATCATCCCAAGATAAGCATCCCTCCTGACAACAGGATGTGATGTGTAATAATTTCAGTGAGAAAAACCATCCTCGCTTTGCCTCCTGGGAAATCTTATGCTAGCTGTTTCTGTTCGATTCTCACTTTGGACATTTTCCAGAATTCTCAAGAATCAGCTATCTTAAATCCTCAGTGATTTTTGACAGAGAAGACTGTTTTGTCTAAGGGACAGAAATTCTAGGGCTGAGTCTTACCCAAAAGATCTAATTTCAAGTTGGTCCTAGTGTCTTAGCTGGAACAAAGAGAAAAATAAGTTATACTTTGCAGAATATTTAGTTTGCCTCAGAGTCTTTATTGGGTTAAAAAAATGTTTGTGTGAGTTTTTCCTTATGTAGTGATTCAGAATGCATGAAAGTTTATGTGTTCGTAATCAAGACTGAAATATTTCGAGTGGATTTTTTTCCCCTTCTACCATCTTGTGTGTTTGAGTGATCTTTTCTGGTTTTAAGAATCTCACAGGCTCCCTCAAGTGATGCTTAATTAGAGAAGACTTCTACCCACTAAGTATTTTCTTAAATGTATAATTGATTGTGCAAGGAAGGAAGAGCGGCAGGAGTGGAAATCATACATCATTTCATTATTAATGGCAATGTCTAAATAAAATGCAGACTTTGTCAGGCTAATGGATAGCTGAGTATGTTTAAGTCAGAAGCTTTTTTTCTTCTTTCTTTACTGTTCTGGGATCATTTTAGGAAGTTTCCATGGCACTTAATATATTGATAAATATATTCTAACACCCAAACTGAAGAATGTGAGGGAAAGGTGTGACAAAACCAATAATTTGGGAAGCCACATAAATTACCTCCTTTTTATAGTGAAGGAACTGGATTTTTGCCAGGATCGAATTGATAAGATATGCATTCAGCACCTATGATGTGATGTTCACTGCAACGTCCCACAGATATCCTCACAGAACGACAGAGCTGGCAGTTTCTGAACAGCCTTCACCCTGGGTTCATTGTGCACTTCAGTAGCCGGAGTGAAAGCGCATATTCCTAGAGACTGAAATGCCTGCTTTCGATGGGAAGCTATCTGAGTTTGAAATCTCCCTGAAAGTAGACCTTCCAGAGGGATTTGGGTGCAGGTAGTTTATGTGGGTACGATCCCAGGAAGCAGGAACCGAGGAGAGGGAGACCAGGTAAAGAAGAAGCATTGAGGTAATGATGCATTGTCAAGGTCCCTGCTTAGGCAGAAGGTGCCCAATCCTATTGGGAATCTCCAGAAAGGCAGAGTAAAATATGCCGCCCCCTAGAATTATGCTCCTGAAGGACTAGAGGCTGGAACATTTATTTCCTGCCTATTCTCCCCCAAGGGTTGAGGGTTGTCCATGGGTACATTGACACCTTTACCCTCATAAGCTGTGCTTGTGTGCAGGCCAGGTAGCTCCTGTGGAGTTGGCATGCCATGGAAGGAAGCCTTCTTGTGGTGGCATTTGGTTAGGGTGAAATAGGTGGCTGAGATCGGAGTGGGCCACGGAGATGGGAGGCAGGTACCAGAGGCATCTGTTACAAAAGCTGAGTATAAAGTACCTGTGAGGAAGGAAGCTTCTGCCACTTGAGAGTTCATTCTTTGTTTTTTTTTTTATTGAGTACCTGCTGTGCACATGGGCATAGTAGGCATTCGGTGATTCCTTGTTGAATCAAATAAAAAAGCGCATAAAATTCATATACAATAAATGTTTGGTGAGTGCTTATCGTGTGTCTGGAGATCCATCTCTCTTCTTCCTGTAAGTGTGTTCATGTTGTCAGACCAGCTGTTGTGATTTTGCTTTGGAAAATATGGTACTCAAATATGGTATTCATCTTTTGACAGGTCCAGGAGATACAAAAATGAATGAGACATGATCTTCCTCTTAAATGCAGACAGTTCTGGGAGTGGGAGACTCCGTTAGAGGTTGAGCATTTTTCTCCCACCATGAAGCAAGGACGAGAAAGGAGGTTTGGGGAGGGGATGCTGCTGAGGGAGGGAAGTAGCAGTACATGGGCTGTGTGGCAAGTGGTGTGAAAGGAGGCTGGGAGGAAGGTAGGGAGTGCTGTGCGAAGGGCCCAGAAGGCCAATGTAAGAGATATGGGTTTTTGTTTGTAGGGGGCTGTTTTTACAGAAAGGGTTGGAGGCGTGGGAGGTTGGGAGGTGGGGGCATAAAATCCATGTGGAAGAACTTGGTGTCCAAACATGAACTCTCAATTGTGGTTCCGAAACCAGGTCATATTCCTCATGTTACTTATATGTTTCTCTATCCCTCCAGTTGTAGAAACTTGGGAATTATCCGTGTTGCTTCCTTCTCCCTCATACCCCACAGCCAGTATCTCTCAACTCCCCCTTCACACCACCCACATGCTGCCTTTTGTGTCCTTGTCCACCCGACTCCTGCCGTAGCTCCAGGTTGGTGTCTCTGCATCCATCTGGGCTTTCTAGAACCCATTCTCTCTGCACAGGAGCCAGAGTAAGCTTTTCAGAATTCACATTTCACAGTGCCCTTCCTAGTGTAAGACTCATCAGTGACTTACAGCTTGTAGGGTCAAGTCCAAACCCCTCACTCACGTGCTATTCCTATTGCTTCTGTCAGGGACACTCCCTCCCTTTTTTGTTAATTTAAGTTTGCCATTTATTGGGTTCTAGCTGCTTTCCCTTCAATTCTCAGAGATGCCTTCACTAACCTCCACAGCTGGGCCAGTTCCTGGCAAAATATGCTGTAACCTCCCTGAGGCCAGGGTCTCTGGCTATTTGTTTATTATTTTATTCCTACCTACTACAGTGCCTGACACTTAGTAGGTGTTCAGTAAATGTCTATTGGATGGATTATTGGGGGATGGGGAATTTAGCTTGTGACCATGGGCCGCTGGATCTTGTCCAGTGGCGTGTCCAGTGCTGAAACTGGCCTGTGGGGCTCGTGGGAACCAACTAAATGAATCCCTTCTGTACTCTGTCCAGTGGTCTCACATCGTAGCTTGAAATCACTTGTGTTGGGAGTGCTTACACTGTGAAAATTTGCAGACACTGTGAAGTAGGATCCCCCCATCCACTTTATCAGAACACTGCTCATCTTGCCAGCGGGAGTCCTAGCAAATCTTTTGTTTCTGAAACTTTCCTTCCATATTGAGCCTTCGCCATCAGCTTTGTGGAGGGCAAAGACCATGTCTTATCAAGCTTTGAGTCACCAATTTGTAGCAAAGCATACAGTTCAATAAGCATTTGTTTTAAGGAAGAAAGAAGTGAAGTAAGCAGTAGCTTGACTCTGCAGTCAAGTAGTGCTGGCTGTCCCCGTCTGAACTAAGATGCTCCTTGAGAAAGGAGTTTTGAAACGATTTGGGCCCACTCTGAGCCCCTTTCCATCCTCCACCCCCCACTTGGGCCAATGGTTCTCACACATTCTACTTGTGTTATAGAGGCATGTTTTAGTAAGCAGGATTCTTACCATCATGGACAACTCAGTACAGCTAAGTAAGTAGTTAAATTCCACAGTAAAGCTAATGGTTCAATCCAATGAGAATTTTGAGGGTCTCTCTTGTGGGATACACTGTTACTCATAGACTAGTGGTACAGAGGCTTTTCCTCCCCTCCAGTGTCTGTACCATATGCACACAGAATGCTAACCAATGAGATGTTAGATGGTGTGCTAGAGTATCAGGAAGCACCCATGTCAAGGACTGATTAATTCCCTACAGGGTCCAGGAAAGCTAGGAAGAAGTGGAATTTGAGTTGACTTGGAGGGATGAACAGAGCTGTAGGGTGTTGCTCAGGGACAGGGGGACCAAGTTAGGAAGTTACTGTGATAGGAAGGCCCAGAGATGCCGAAGTCTCAGGGAGCATGGTGGCAGGAATGGAGGGAAGCGGGGCAGTGAAGAAAGGGTCAGGTTAGCTGTGAGGAGGTGAGGGAGAAGAGAATCACAGCAAACTGCTTGGATCATTTTCTTCTCCACCCCTTTTGCAGGTGGGATCATGGGAGAATTGAAATGACCTAAATATAGTTTCTTAATGTTCATGTTATCTTGACTAATTTTGATAAGATTTTAGGACAACTTTATCTCAAGCTGCTGCTGTTTCAATAGAAATTGGATTGTAGGATGCACAATTTGATTTAGCCAAACAGCTTTGGACTTGCATCCTATTTCATTGTCCCTGAGTTTCATTACTGTCATTGTCTGCGACTTAATTCCATTTCTATTTGAATCATTCATTAAACACCTTAAAATTCTGAAGGTAGTAAATTCACAGGCTAACATATGCAAATAAGCACCCCTCACCCTAGTTCTAAGTAAACACTGTGGGTTTGTTAAATAAACTTGGGAGTTTCAGATCATTTCTTGTATGTAATGAAATTGTATCCTCACGCTTCAGTACAGCTAGGTCTCTTCCCCCCTCCATTTAAATACAAGGAGAAAAAAAAGAATTCAAATATTTTCATTTTGAGTCATAAGTGGCGGGGCATGCAGAGGAGAGAGATGAAGAGGGAGGGAGGGAATGTATACAGCTTTTTGGGGGGGGGGTTGGCAAGAAAGAGTAATTCCCATCAACTCAGCTTGGCTAAGAGAAGCCTCCAGATAAGAATTCTTGAGATCTCTGACTTTTCTCCACATAAAAATTTTTAAAACTAATAATAAAAAATTACAAATGATCTGGTCTCAAAGGCCAAAAGTATAACCTTTGATGTTGGCTTTTCAGAAGTTCAGTAACAAACCAGTTTCTTTTTTTCTCATTTTTTAAAGAGGACTACTTTATAAAGCCTATCTCTATAACAAAAAAAAAGAAAGAAAACATAAATAAAAGACACTCAAATATTTATACAGTTATTCAAAGGATTAAGTGTATTTGGTAAGGTCTAAGGTTATTTAACATTTTCCCCTTCTCTTGAGTCTTTGTTTTTAGCTCTAGTACATTGAGGATATTTTTTCCTTCTAGTGGTTTGCTTTATAGAAAATTAACTAATTTCCTTATAGCTTTGCATAAAGAAGTTTCTTTAGAAATATGCAAATACAAATGAATGAGAGAAAAGAAACATGGTATGTATGAAATGAAGAAATATTTTAATCCCCGTGGTCTTCATTTTACAGTGCTTAGTTAATACCTAATGTTTTTGAATAATAACAAAATAAAAAAATGAGTAACTGCCTACTTATTTGACTGACAGATAAAAATCTCAGGGACTCATAATTCAGAATAATACAATTTTGCTTCAATTTTTTACATTATAAGGGTACTTCTGTACCCTTATACATGTTCATATGTATTTTCTCCTACATGATCTAAACTGGGAAAGAAGGAGAATGATTAGTTTATATGTTAAAAATGCAGTGAATTTGTATTTGTCATGAATCTGGGCTAATCCTGTTAATGTTCTCTGTCCCCTGCACCCAACTAGGATTCTCTCCTGAAAATATACCAAACTTCTTTTTAGAGTTTTGTTTCATTATGTCAAAATTTAAATATCCAGACAGTAGTTTCTGGTAGATTAAAACAACAACAATAGCAACACCAACCATAACTTGATTAACTCACATCTCTTTGAAAGTACCAATATTGTAATTTCTTAGTTAAATAAGAAGGTGTGACCAAATATCCCCTATGTAGCCAATCATTACTTTCCACTTAGGATGACTTAGTTTTCTCTTAACAAACGCTAACGGATAGTCTATGTAGTTAAACATTCTGGTTAGTAATTTCTTTGTATGGTCTACACAGAACATCATTTTCAGATACAATAACACAGTTATTACATTCAATATATTTTATTCAACAATTATGTGTTATATAAAGCCCCTGTGAGAATTGTCTAACGTGGTCTCTACTTTCAAAGAACTTCTTACCTACTGTCATTTTTCTGTGATCCAGAGGATGCCTTGGTGACTTGTTGTGAATTAGGGCCATAATTATGACCATCATTTGTCATTGTACTGTGACTGCACAAGTGCTGGTTAATAGAGGACGCAGAGTGATAGAATGCAGGATAAATCACATCGCCTTTTGCTGGAGCCGTGTCTCTGTGAGCCGGAGCTGGAGCTGGAGCAGAGTGGAGCTGATATCATTTCCATCTGCAAGTCCTGGTGACGTATGAAGTGCGTGAGACATTTATGGTTTTGTTGCTACCATCAAGACCTTTGGCAGAGTTCTAAACTTATTTTAGTCTCTCTCTCCTTTTTTTTTTTTTTGTTAGCTATTTCCAGCTGTTTATTTTTATCTTGCTTTGAGATGTTTAACTGAAAGACACAATTTGAATCTAAATTGTGGTTGTTATCAGATCTGAATAGCACAATAAGGCAGTGATAGTAGTTTGGATTTTCCTGGCTATGTATTTGTGCTGGATTACAGCAAAGGTAAGTTTGAAGCAGCGGCCTGTTCATTCACTCACTCAGTGAGTGCCTACTACAGCCAGCAAAGACTCTTTAGACTTTGTTAGGTGTTACGAAGGCAAGTGCAAGAGGATGATTTGAGTGCATATATGAGGGAGGAAAAGAACTGACTTAACAGTGGGGGGGTGGGGGGGGAGGTTTCAGGAAACGTGCCCCCAGGGAAATGATGATCAAACCAAGGGCAAACCTGTATGTCTCCATGCTCCTGTTTGAGTGGTGGAGTAGAAATAACATGGACTCTGGAATCAGTTGGACGTGGGTATCAAACCTCCTGTCTACTCACTAACTGTGACCTTGGACGAGTCATCACATTCTTTTAAAACTTAGGGGTTTTTAATCTGCAAAATAGGGAAAGCAACATCCATCCTGCGGGATTGTTTTGTGTTGTAGAAGTAATACATTCTTTGCATACTTGATTTAGTTAGGTAGTAGGCACTTACTATTGTTTTTTCATCTATGACAAGATCTGAGTTTTGTAAATCAGGCCTTATCCTTTCCAGAGAGACCTTTTAAAAAGAGACTTTTCCTGACCACCTAACCTAAAGCAGTTCCCTACCGTGGTGACCTTTACATTTTTCTGCTGTTAATATTTGTTACATAAAAATAGTATGTGTAACACTTACGCTATGAAGCACAATAATAAATCAAAATTGAGAACCCCATACTGAACTTAAGAACTCAATCTTTTGAAATTTAACATATAAATAAACATGAAACCTATGGTACAATTCTTTTTAGAAGATAAATTTTTTTTAAGAAAAGCCAAAAAGATGGTAATTATTTTAAGCTTCAATACAGTTTTTGTTGCTGGGTGACCAAAAAAACAAATACACACACATACATACACAAAAAGGAAAAAATTGTGTTTCCTTTGGGAAAATAAGAACATGTCTAAGCTGGTTTGGAGGAAGTTGATTGTTTCCCAACCAGAATGACATTTGGGATAACGTTTGAATTGGTTGATCATGGCTTTAGGTAAATAACTCTGCAATAGGGTCAGCTTTCAGATGTAAGGAAGGGGAGGGACTCCGGGCTAGGGTGCTGGAGGAATGCTGAGTACTGGTCCCAGCTTTGCCTTTGACCTTGGCCGTGCACATGAGACTTGTTTATTTTGCCTTTCTAAGCTTCAGTTTCCTCACCTCTAAATCAAGTGGGTGAATGACCTCCAAAGTTTAACAGCCCCTCCTTCTGTGCCTCTGTGATCTGTGCTCTTTTCAGATCCAGGTCCCTGGGTGAGCACAGGGTAAAGGCGAGGCCCTGGGCCCCAGTGAGTGGGAGAGGCTGGCTGCAGGTGTTTGACCCTTTTTGCCAATGTGCCATCTCTGACGGGTTGGTACGGACAGCGAGCTTCTTTGCATGGGAAAAATTTTCCTTCCAATTACACAGCAGTTTTGTGGTGGCTGAGAGCTATAATGGGAAAGCTTTGCCGCCAAAGCACTCTCATTCATAAATTCCACTGTGCCACTCTCTAATTTTTTTTCTCTTTTGGATAGATCAGTTTTTTGTGGTTCCTTCTACCACAGTCATGCAAGCAAATGTGAGTAAATTGTCAAGGCCTTGAAGTCCCTGCATGACAGTGCCAATCATGAGCAATTGGTATAGTCAACACAAGTGGACTGACCCATCTGATACCTTCTACAAAACTGTCTTTAAAATGAAGTGCAGGAAGGAGCTGAAGATGGGAGCTGGTTTGTTTCTAGTTTATGGATTTCTCTGGAAATAGCTATTTTATTCTGGTAAAAGCCCTGGTTCATCACACACAGCTCAATACATATGCTGAATGTCAACCCCTTTGTGCAGGTGTGAATATCTATTGTAAATTATGGAAATTTAGGCTGCATATTTTTTAAAAAATGTATTTTCTACATCTGTTTTTGCAACTTGCATTATCTCTGGGTTCCCTTTTAGGAAGTGACTAAAATGCAGAGAGAAAAATCAAAGTAAATATTGTTTAAAAGACAGAAACGTCTAAAATAACCACACAGAATCCATATTCAACACAGACTAGTTTAGTATTTATTTATTTTTTTTTAAACATGAGAAGTATATTCCCTTAAAGCCAGTGTATTACTCGCTTTAGCAGTGATCTAAAAGATTTATGCTTCATGAAAAACCTATTCTTTTGAGAATCTATATCCTGTGTTAGTGTATGTATATATGTATACTGAACAGAGCATTAAAAAGTTAACCTTTGCTTTCTGCCCTACAGTTTGTTTTCATGGCAGTGATAAGGGATATTGCAATTAGGTTGAGCATAAGCATAATTTCAGAAGTGCTATTAGCTTACTAAAGCATTGACGATTGGTCCAGTTCAGTTCAAATAACCGTGGATGCGTGTGAGGATGGGTACCACATTGTGGTGTAATGAGCTTGTAGTTCATAACTCTGGCAAGGGTTTGCCTCTGTATTTCCCTTTGAAAAAGATGACAGTTCCTCTGTAAATATGTAGCACAGAATCTGTTTCTAAACAGCTCCAATAAAATCTGTTTATTGGTGTCTCTTGTCTACATACAGCCACCTGTCTAAAAGCATAAATTCCCATGTATGGAGTGGTCTATTCTCCCCTGTATAAGTATATGTCACCCCCACTGGCATCAATGAAAGCTGTGTTCTTAGCAGCAGGAGAATAGATTCATATGCTGTGAAAAGGTATGGAATTCTGATTTATGGCCTGTGTTGCTTTTAATGGATATACCTGCAACAGCCACGGAGCTACAAACTGTAAGGTGTTAAAATAAAACATTTTACAGTGCAATATATTGCCTGCTTGTTAGTTAAAAGCACTACCAGGGAGCACATTTTAGCTAAATTTGGCAGTATTAAAAATACATGTGGTGTATCCTGGCTTTCTTTTCTCTACTGTTGCTCTCTGCCTCTCTTGGAGTATGCTTTCCCTGTTCAGGGACTTGCTGCCTGTGACTTCTTGGGCATTGAGGGTGGACATTCCATGTGGCTTGAGATGAAACTAAAATGAAAGATTAAAGCAATTCTGAAAGATTTCAAGACAGGCTTCCGCCAACTTAGCTTCAGAAGAAGAAAAAGGAAAAGAAACTCGTGTCTTGAGTCGCCTGCAATCTGGATCACAGATAGCCGTTTTGGTGGCGTCCTCAATGGATGTAAAGTAACTAACTAGTGCTTTCAAACTCTTCGTGCTAGGACTCAAAAGCCTTGGCAGAATCATTTATTAAATATTTAATCATTTCCTCTTTCTGCCTCTCACTCAGCCACAGAGAGAGCTGGAGAGTAGCGTTTTCCAAGACCAGTGAGGTACCCGTGTGCGGCCATAGTTGCTTTGGTCTCAGGCAAGGGTCAGCTTTGTTTAGGGGGATGATCGTGCAGCAAGCACCCTGCACCCATCACTGAGGACTCCTATTGTCAAAAATACGAATGCTAACAAAAGCACCTGGATGCACGTCTCCTGTAGTTTTTAATTGGAGTGGCTTTTTGAAGAAATCCATGGTACTTTACAGAATGGTTAATACTAAGTTTGAGCTGAAAACAATGGTAGGCATAAAATTTAGGATTGCTTCAAGGAAAGCTTTTGTTTTGCTTTGTAATCTTTCAGAGGTATTGAAGGAAATATTTTAAACCTAAGCATATACATCAAGAACAAGTGGGCCTCATTATTGGAAATGCTGGGTTACACTCATTTGATATTTTATACCTTACATGTTTTATACTTTATGTGTTTTACTCCCTGCCCAGTTCTTGCTTTCAGGTGAACATGAATCAAATCCAAAGGGACATTTTTAGTTATTCCAAGAGCTCTTGAGAAAGGAATAATACTATGAGTTGGTTTTAAGTTTCATGGTGAAACTGCTTTTAATATTTAAATAATTTTTCTTTTGATATGAGGAACTTCAATAAGAAAGTTATTTAATAGCTAAGCTACTTTACCAACTGGCTTTCCTATTTTTCTTAAAGTCTGCAATAGTGCTAAAATAAAGTATAATATAATATTTAAAATAAATATACCCAGGGCCTGTGAAAATTCTACTTCACAGCATTTGTAGGAAAATGTAATGCATGCAGAAGTATACAGTAGTTTATATAGTAATTTTATTTTAACTAGTACAATATAACAACCTGACATGCTGTGAAAAATAAATAACTTTTTTGAAAATGCATTTTCCAAGTATGAAAATAATATTGAGAAATGACTGAGGTAATCACTTTTGCATAGATTCTGAAAGGGGACAAGAGGAGAAGAATAACTTCTGGTTTAATACATAGAATTTTACAGAGGTGTGACAGATTTTCTTTTCTGTGGGACCAAAAAGAATATGCTTTGCCATTTTGCAAAAAGACTCAGGAAAGACAGCTGACTTGTGAGTGAGTGCTTTTATAGGAGTCTTGGCCAACTCATTTATACCATGGACTCTCTTTGCTTTGGTTTTGGGGTCAGCAGATTGAATTAAATGGATTTAAAAAAAATTCTTCATAGAAAAAAAAGACTCCTTTGGCTGTAAAATTACAATTTTCCAAAGGAAGTAAACATTGCATCTCAGGCTTCTCACACATTCAGATAAACAAACCACTTTGAATCACATAATGTTTATGGGAAGGAAATAGCCTCTTCATTTTATAGATGAGGGTCCAGAGAAGAGGCAACTTATCTAAGGTCATACAGTAGGTCAGTATTAGAAACCAGATCACTTTCTACCCAATCCCATCACCTCTCCTGGTAAGAGTCAGCGCCAAGTGTCAGACTTTCACAGGCAATCAGGTGCCTAGGCATGAGATCAGGGGAATGTTGAAAGCACTACTGATAGGCTTGCTAATACAATGGGTCAGGCAACCCCAAACAAGCTGAATATTTCTAGGTCATTGGCACCACCAAGGTGTGGCTTTGAGGTAGCATCTTAATTTCTCTCCCTTAGTCTCTATCAACTCCACCCAGACCTTCTCAAATAAACATACACTCTAAGTTAAAAATGTGTGTGCTTGCTGTGGAGTTTAGCTTCTACAAAAGTTTGCAAACTTCCCCCACCCCATACCCCACAACATAATCATGCCTTAGACTTGAATGGATATTCTAGAGCTTCTACTGCATTCGCTTTTAAGTTGTTTTGACTCTGAGTCTTGATATCTCTCTTGGATATGATTAGCTGGTTCCATCTTGATTGGAACATATTTAAAAAACCATTATTTTTATTGGCTCTGAAAGTGTGTACTGTCTGGGCTCATACCTAAGTGTTCAGTAGAGAAGGTTGGGGTGGGTGTGTTTCCCTCCACTGCTTCCTTTGCTCTTGGACTTTTTGTTATGAGGTTTGCAGGTCAGAGGAAGAGAAAGGCGACTCTACCTTTCTAATCACCAGGGGATGGTGGGGATGGGTCATGGGTCATGGAAGAAAGGACTACTAAGATAAGAAAAGGGGTGGGTAGAGCAGGGGAGAGTAATGGGGGGGAGGGAGATGGGAACAACTGTAATTGAACAACAGTAAGAACACTTAAAAAAAAAAAAACAGATCAGGAGTCCCAAGGTAGCAAAGAACAATGAAGGATGAGGGGCAAAATTAAAGTACTCTTTCCTGCCAGTTTCCCCTAGAACTGTGATAAGTCCTACAAAAATAGCCTTGGCAGCCACCATGTCCCATCACTCAGGTGCTGCCCATGAGCCTAGGTGAGGGCATTTGTGCAGAAACAGTTCTTGCAAAATGGACTTGGACCCCAGTCCTCTTTTGCTGAAGGATTTAAGGGTGTCTGATGTGACAGATGGGAAAGTGACAGTGGTCCTCATTGCTAAGGAAGCTGGGAGATTCAAACAATGAGGTCATCTTCTTTCCTATCAGAAACAGGGTATCCGGAAGTACTGGTCAATCACTGGTAAGATGATGGAGCAGTTGAAGCACATCTCTGGAATCCTTCTCTTCTTACCCACTTTCTTCAGTCTCGTCCCTCATTCCGCGCACATGAGGCCAGTGCTCCCCAGGGCCCAGATCTCTCCTGACAGGGCAAGGTGATATGAATAGAATAAAATAGTTTCACGGTCTCCACCACTGTGTGGGGTAGTGGGAGAGTGTGGGGAGCAGGAGAACTTCCAATTTTGATCCCTGGGGAGATCAACCCAAAGACCGAATCATTAAAGGTGAAATTCAAGGTTCACCAAACCCGAGACAGATATTTTGAGGAGGGGATGGTTATCACCACAATTTTCTATGCATGAAACTGGTAAGAGCAATAACTTGGAAGGTAAATTTTGATCCTCCACATCCTTCAGTTCCCCAACTTATAAAATGAGACTGAAAAATTACTTCTTTCCTACTCATAAAATTATTTGAGGGTCTGGTTAAATAACATGATCGCCAACATTGCTTACTGCATACAAGACTATGTGCTCGTCCTCATGGGTAGATGGGGAAAATGGAAGCTTAGGGAAGCAAAGAGGCTTGTACAAAATCTTCAGCTAGTTAAGTAGGAAAAACTGGGATTTGAATCCAGGTAGTTTAACTCAGCATCTATGTACTAAATCATGGTTCTCTATGGCTTCCTTCAAATACGGTTTAAGATCCTTTACTCCTGTGATGTATAGTATTAAATTTCTGCTGATAATTTAACCTTTGATACTGTTTAATACCCAGAGCTGCCAACTGGATTTTCTGACTTGGAACTCTCAGTCTCTTCCTGGCTTTTTCTTTTCATTTTGGTGATTTTTATTGATGTTCCATACAGCAGAAGTACAGCTGAAAAATTTTTGGTGATTTGGGAATTTTCTCTTTCCCATAAGCTTTCTGTTGATGGTTGAACCTTTGTGTTTATTTGCTGTCTTGATGAAACAGTGTTCTAAATTCAGCTGGCTTGGTTCCTGTCTCTCTCTGTCTCTTTGATGGCTTCAACGAGCCAATAATATAATTAAATGACAAATAGAGAAATACCTAAGGCTTCTGGTTTTTCATTTTCCAGTAATAAATATCCTCAATCCTTGATGCTCTCTTGCATATGTTTTCCAAAGAGCTCCATTTTGAGCTGGGTCTTACTGAGTGGTTTTGTTTTTATGAGGGGAAAAACTGGGGCCAGCGCACCGTTCTGAGTGGACCAGGTAGGCAGAAACCATACTGCGGGAGGATTATGTGCTTTCCTCTTGGTTTTTATTACCTGGAGTTCCATCATGAGTCTCAGGGTGGACTGAAATCCTATATTGAGGCCAAAAGTGAAAGGAAAACCAGGACAAAGAAATCTGCAGGGCAAGGGGCGGGGCTTGCTTAGCAAGAGGGTGGAAAACACCGACAGTGAAGTAGCTTGTAGCTGGCTGCCTAATATGTGTAAAGCATTGGTACAGGCAAGAGGGAGTTAATTCAATAAAATAAATATAAAATACTCTCTCCTCTGTCAGGCCACGCTGGAAGCGGGTCAGAGGTCACCGAGCCGCTTCACTGGAGCACTAATCGATTTGCTGTCAAGGTGGCCTGCTGGGGCTTCATGCCGGAGAGGAATTGAGAGGCGCTCTAGCCCAATTTCCATAATTGCTCACTGCCTTTAGTGTACAACCTTTTATGAAACACAAAAAATATATCATGGAATTGTATTGATTAGCCATTGGGCTGAATAATTCACTTAGTATTTATTACCTGACCCCAAGAGGTTAAATAAATCCACTATCTAACTTGGGTTTGTGAGAAATATTACTTATTCATTGAAATGTGGGCTGATTATTGCACAATAGGCCTGTATCTTTGTTTCTTGATTTTGCCATCAAGGTTAACCCTTGTTGCGTTTTGGGGCCAACAAGTCAGAATTAAAAAATCACTGTTGGTGTGCTCCCCCAAAGTAGCCTAATAAAATTACTGCTGAAAGTCACTCTGAAGTCATTTTTTAAATCTTGAATTTGAATAATTTGAGTTAAGTTTTGAAAGGGCCCCAACTTTATGGGTAATAATGAAATACAGACATAAACCTGGCTTTCATTGCAAATAGTACATTTTATAATAACAGAATTATTAATGGTGACGTCTAAGCCCAATTTTATGACACCAGTTTTGGAAGCTTACGCTGTTATACTAAATGCTCTTAAATTAAGTGTCCCAGAAAACAATTGGGTGGGTAGGAGGAAGATTCCTTCTGTCTTAAAGATGAATAAAGCATGGACAGCTGACTGACATTCATTCCAAAAACTGTGATTTCAATAACTTGAAAGGATGATGGAATGTAACCCATAGGGCATTTTATGAATTTCTGAACTTTGGGGTAACCATTATTCCTTATTTACAGGCGTTTGCATATTCCTTTCACTCTGGCTAAACCCTGATTCCATCTCGAAGTGCTGTCCGTCGCAGTCACTACCACACGACATCAAATCTGTCTGTTGTCAGTTGCCGTGAGCACTCTCTGTCAAGAGTCAACCTTCCTTGTCTCCGCCCTCCCTCCCCAAAAGACGTTTTTAACTTTTGTGTAAAGTCTTTTTTCAGTTTCCTGTCTGCATCCTCCAGCATCTCAAAGCATTGTTTTTGAAGTTTAATGGAATTTGTCGTAGGTCAAGAAAAGGAAGCCATGTGAAACGTTTTTTTTTCCTCCTCTCTCCCTTCAATAAAAGGGAAAGAGAAAAAAAAAATCATTGGAGTTCATTGCTAACTTTATGTTTGTTGATCCTTTAATATTTCTGTATCCAGGATCTACCCTTACGATTAATGGTAGGAAAAGCCAGGGCTCTGGTGTTAAACTCAGAATCAGCCTTTCCTGTGCTGTGCAGTGGAAGGAAGAGACCGCTGCAAAGCAGAACTTCCTAAAGCAAGTTCAGGTGTGCCCCACTTCCCGTCTTCCATGTGGCTGCTCATGTGAAGTTGAGCGTTGCATTTCATTTTTGTGTTCCATGGTAAAATGATTTTCTGATTAGCACTTTGGGAATTTTCAAGTTTGGGTTTTGGGTGTTTGGTCTCTATATTTAGTTTGGGGGTGGGGCGGATGTGGGAGGGTGGAGAACCTTGGGGAGGGGAAGAGAGAAGGAACAGGCTATTAAAAAATTTTTCTTAAGTGAAATTTTAAGTCTTTCTTTCCTTTCCTCCCCCTCCTGTCTGCACGGGGCTCAGTTAAATGGAGAACATAGTTAACGAAATGACTCAAGAGCTCTTGATAGCCTCTTGAGATAATTTGGTTGTAAGCAGTGAACAAAATGCATTCTCTGGACCTACTCATTTCAAGTGCTAATTGTGAATGCTAAATTTTTAAGGAAGCCAGTGTCAAAATACTGTTCATGGCAGTTCCAAAATAAATATTAGTGAAATGTTTTAAAAGGCTAGGTGGTGTAAGACAGATAGTTGTTTTATCCCCATAGAATTCTACAACAGAGGCTCTGCCATTAGGTATCAGCATTGTATACATTCAAAAATAATAATATATAGATAAGAGCTTTGTTCAAGAGCCTAGAAATACAGTCCAAGGAAAGTAAATAAGAGCTGATCTAGGAACCAGTGGCGCATCATGATGTCTGAATGCAACTGTTTTGGGAAGATGATGGGAATTTATTCCTATGAAATTCATATAGTGTTAAGAGGCTGGATTTTGGAATACAATGGTCCTGGGTTTGAATACTGGCTACCACGTGTACCCAGGCAAGTTAATTAACTTTCTTTGTTTCTTTAATTTTTACAGCAGGGGTAATAGCACCTACCTTCACAGGATTGTGGATTGAGGACTATACTATTATAGGGTATGATTCTGGCACATAATGTATAAATAAGTGGTAGCCGTGCTATAATTATTCTTCAGAAAATTAAGTGAGGATATTTGTTACAACCCGTTGATGTTTACTAGACATTTTGGGACTGATCTTGGTGGAGATTCTAAACCAAACACAATCTCCATATTCTAGAGCCTCCTGGATTATATTTACCAGGGAACCTAAAAGGAAACACAGTTTGACATTTGAAAAAAACAAATGCTTTAATATAATCTTTATTATATTTTTTCCATTACCATTTAGTTTCCTTATACCTCCCTTCCCCCAGCAATCCAAATTGTTTTTAACCATGAAAATTTCTTCAAAGGGGGGAGGAGTAGGGAAGATTTTCAACTGCACCCACAAATATGGAGGTTTTGTTTTTTATTTTAACTAAAAGTGGCCAAGATTTCCCAACTGTTCTATTTTTACAGATTTTAAAAGTTTCATGGCTGGGTCAGATTTAGGGCCTGTGTGGGAACCGGCGGTCTCTGCCAGCAGCGCAGCCAGATCCTGCTGTGTTGTGGTTTCCACGTATTTCTACATTCCATGCATTGCTGAACTGTGTAGAGCAGGGAGCTCTAAATCACCGGCGCTTTATGTGGGTTTGCAACCTTCTGATTGGGGCCTCAGAGTTAATGCATTATTTTAAAACTGGAAGCAGTATGCTAGTAAGTCCGCCGCAGATTTCTCCTTCTCCCTGCTCCACCCTTTTCTTCCCCTGTAGAGGTCGAAGGTAAACTTTATATAGCACAGGAAACATTTGGGACTGCCAATAAACAAATGTTAGAACGATGAGGCTTTAATCGCTGGATGTGCACATGCATGCTCGGGCACTAAAGGAAGCTGGTTGAGATGGGGAGGCAACGGGGGGTGTTACTGATTCCCCGAAATGTACAGATTTCTTAAGGGCAGATTATACGCCTTTGTGGATTCCAGGCATTTTGTTGGAGAGTGTATGTGTAGTCCCTTCCCACTTGATGGTCCTTGGCTATCCCTTCTCACAGCTTTTAGCCTGAGATCTCTTAATGGCCTTCCAGCTTAGTCTTCACCAAGTCCAGCTCTGATCACGTCATCTCTGTTCTGAAAAATTCACCGGAGCCCTCTGCCTCCTGAGCAAAGCCTGAACTATTCGATCTGTGGGCTCAGACCGCCATGTCAGCCCTCTATTTTTCAAATGTTCTCCGGGTGCCTCCTTCCTGCAGCCCAGATTTCTCCCTTTCTCCGGACTCTTGCACTGCTTGCTTGGTCCCCCAGTTCTGACACCCCTTGTTCCTTCTGCTGTCTTTTGCCCGGCCCTCCTGCACCAGGCCTTCCTCTGGCTCCTCCAGAAAAGACCTCTCTTGCCCCTCTCTACTGTTTCATTCATGATCAAATTTTGATAGAAATATCTATTTCATCAGCCAGTATTGTGGAGTTTCTATGCTCTGCAGGCTCCTTTGCTTGATGCTGAGATGCAGAGATGAATAATAATATACAGGTCCCTGGCCACCAAGGTTATTGTTAGACATTCTTTTCTTTAATAAGTTATAAAAGTAATTTAACTAGATTCTAGAAAAATTGGGATGGAAGTAAAAAGGAAGAAACACCTCACACTCCAACCATACTCATCATGTTGCATTTTTAATCCATGTGCATCTTTACAAAGTTAGGATGGTGTAACTACAATTTTGTATTTTTTGTTTTAAATTCCAATTACATATAATTATATAATTATGTAGAAAATTATTCTGATATTATACAAATAATTTTCCATGTCTTTACATATCCCATATTTAGTGAATAATAAATTATTTTCCTACTATTAAAGTTGTTTTTTATTTTTCACTATTATAAGTAATACTGATGAACATGTTCATTTCTACAATTTGCGTTATTTCTTTAAGAGAGTAGTTTTTTTGAAAAAATTAGGTATCTACACTCCCTTTTTCAATAAACTCTGTTACATATTCAAGAACACATAAAACAGAACTGTGCAGGCGTCACAGGGGAGAACCCCTAAACCCAGACCCCTCTTTCACCTTCATCATCACCAGAGGCCTTGAGGCACCTCTGCAGAGCCCTAGGGCTTTGCAGAAGATAGTTTGAAAGCCTTGTGATGCATCTCAGAAGAGGAATTACTTCTTCAGACATTATAAACATTTTCATGGCTCTCAATGCATAACATCAAATGGTTTTCCAGCACCTTGCGTTCGCAGTGCTCAATTCTTTATTTGTGAGAGTGCTAGTTTCTCTAGATCTTTGCCAATATTGCATATTGTCATTATGTAGACTTTTTCCTCATTTAATAGGTGGAAATTGGGCTTAGGAGTATACTTCTCTTCCATGTGTGCATTTACTATTTGCATGCCCTTTTTTGTAACTTCTCTACTTCTCATTGAAGATTTCCTCATTGGAATCTTAGTACTTTTATTACCAGTTTGTTTAACTCTTTAAATAATAAAGGTAATAGCTATCAAAAATAATATCTTGTGCATATTTTAGGCTTGCAAAACACTTGTGATTGATTCTTCCATTTTGTTTGCAAAACAAATACCTAAGATTTCATCGTTAAAAAATCCTGGTTACCTCTCTTGGGGTAAACAAGCCTTTGTATTCTCCATAGCCATTGGCACTAAATCTTTTTCATGTATCAGAGGCTCTGAAAATGCCAGCAGGACAAAGTTACTACTACAGCTCCTTAGTGTTTTCCTTCCTCCTTCCTGACCATGTGCACCAGTCTGTAACCCTGCCATGGTGGTCTCCATTGCCCATGGCTGCTTTCACCATCCTGTAGCCTCGCTGGCCTTCTTCTGACGTGCCAAATCTCTCCATGTCTTGGGAACTTGCTGTTCCTTCTTTCTGGAACTTTTCCTGCAAAACATTTATGATGCCTTTTTCTTGCTTCTCAGCTCAAATGTCGCCTTCTCAGAGAAGCCTTTCTTGTTCACTTTTTCTCCCACCTTCCCTCCAATCCTTCCATTGAGCCATCCGTTCATTTACCCATTCACTCTTCTGTTTGTCCTTTAACAAATATTTATGGAGTCCACACTACTGGGCCTGGTGCAGGGGCTGCAGCAGTGAGCGACACAGATGAGGTCCCTGCTGTCACTGGAATCACGTTTGTGTTTCCTTGTTAATTGTGTGATTCTCTCTCTGCCACCCAGGGAATGACAATTCCATGTGCACAGATACTTTCTTCTTCTTCATCATTACATTCCCTTTACCTGTGCTGGAAAAATAGTTGATGAGTGAATAAGTGTTTCACCTCCCACCCAATATGATACCATTTTAATTGCGTAGAATGTTGATGGCATCTTTTCAGAAGCTTGGACTTTCTTAGCCCAGCAGTCCATCATTGTTTTGTATTTTTTTGTATGTTTGTAAATTTACTTTTCAATTACAGTTGACATACAATATTAGTTTCAGGTGTACAACATAGCAATTAGAAGTTTATGTACCTTACAGGTCCATCACCCTGATAAGTCTAGTACCCACCTGGCACCATCCTTAGTTATTACAGTATTATTGACTGTATTCCCTATGCTGTACTTTACATCCCCATAACTATTTTTATCACTGGCTATCTTAATTGGTTTCCCTACCCTGTCACCAAATTCTTGGATAGAATGAAATTAAGGGTGGTTCTCTCATTCCCCTGACTTGCACCCCAGGTCTTCCTATTCCCATCCTGTTACCCAGTAGGCCTGGCCCAGAGGATGCGTTCTTTCTTTAGTGCAGGAGCCTACCTCCCATTAGTGTTAATGAGGATGGTCCTGTCTCATCTAGAGCCTGCTGGGATTTCTCAAGCACTAGCTACACACTTAAAATAGACATACTCCATGAAGTAGGAAGCAGTTGTACAAAGCCCCAACTTCAATAATAGAAACCCTTATTTGCCAAGATCATGTCAGTTTTTCCCTTGCAAGCTTTATTTGGAAAAGGAATGGGCTGATTTGTTCTTCAAAAAGAGAGTAAGTGAAAGTTCCATAGGCGTTGGGGGACCCTGGGCATGACAGCCTTGAAGAGCTTTGTACAATTCAAGGGCTTCCAAGATCTGTGTATGATTCAGGGATGGTCTGCCCTGTTGTGTGAGGGCTGGACAGTGAGGACCAGAGGGGAGGAACCAGACCCAAAACATACTTGTTTCATTTCAGTGTTTATCAAATGCCAGCCACATGCTCAGCCCAGCACTGAGGAGTCGGGAAATGACTTGTGATTAGGACGTGAACCGTACCCTTTGAGGGCTAAATTTTGGGACAGTGCTATGTGAGGGTCACCTGTGTATGAATCACTTTGTTCATAAGAAGGTCCCAAGCCTCCGTCAGAATCAGAGTTTCTGGGAAGAGATGACTGAGAATTTGCATTTTTGACAAACTCTCTGTAGATTCTTTTGCATTTTTTAAGGTCTGAAGAACACAGGTCTGATAGTGTGGGGGAGAATGACAGTAAATAATTAGCGAGTGCCAAGTGTTAAGGAGAAGGTATGTCAGAGCGGCCTAACCTGGTACAGGAATGAGCAGTAGGCTGGGGAGGCTTCTTGAAGAAGCCTTATTTCAGTGGTAACTTGGAAAAATAGGGTTAATGGGGGGGGGGGGGGCGATGGGGGCTGGGCCTGGCCTAGGATAGACCATAGATTAATAGGAGGAGGGATTTAGTACTTCTCTGAGAAGAATTCAGGTCATCACAGTGAATGAGCATAATGTTCATGTGTTTAACCAATAAAAAAGAATGGGAGTGTCACGAGTCAGAAAGTAAGGCTTTCTGACTCGTGACACAACCGGGCTACGTAGACAGTGGCACTGGCCCTGCTGAAATGCTGGACATTCCCTCTTCCTGTTTTCTAATGGAGGGACATGGATCCTGGATGTCGGGAGGATATACGCTAATGCTCCAGATAGGTGCCTGAGGCCAGAAAGGCCAACTGGGTGGGGTCAATGGAAATTAGGCAGGGCCCAAACCAAATGAAATAGACCCCATTTCTTCTTTTTCTTTACCTTCGTTTTGTTGGATTTCCCCCTACATAGGAATTTGTATGTGCTGAAGACAGGTGCCAATTTTACCCTTTTAGCTTAGTGACACAGAGAGTGTGAGGGGCAGAAACAGTAAAGTGTGATGATTAGAAAATAAAGCAGCACTGACCCTCTTCTTGTCCCTTATGCTATGCTCTTCCCAGGTAGACGTCATAAAAAACATTTGCTAATCTGATGTCATTGATTTCAATATCTAGAGTTGCATTAAGCTTAGGAGAAGAAAAGTTTGAGAACATGGAAGACTTCTAAGTCTTACAGTTTTGACTTGTAAGGAGCAGAGAGAACTGTGAGTCCAGCTTCCAGGCCTTTTCTGTGCCAGGGAAAAAAGGCCCAGGGCATCTTTGGGATGGTGAGAGCAATGGTGGCCAGCCTAGGCACACACATTCATGAAGCATTTGAGCCATAGACTCTGTTGGCTTTTGGCTCCGGTTTTCCCATCTTTGCTGGTGGGAAATGTTATTTTTGCACCCATAGTTGTTAACTTTTGTGTTTGCTTGGTTCATTAGCACTGACCGGCTTCCCTCTCTATCCTCTTTCTTCCCTGTGGTCCCAAATCTATCTTCCTTCCTTCTTTCCTCCCTCCCTCCCTCCCTCTCTCTCTCTCTTTCTCTTTCTTTCTTTCTTTCTTTCTTTCTTTCTTTCTTTCTTTCTTTCTTTCTTTCTTTCTTTCTATCTTTGATGAAATTTTATTTTATTTTTTGAATATTTTTTGTTACTCTATTACAATTGTCCCAATTTTTCCTCCTTTGCCCTCCTCTGCCAAGCCTGCCTCCCACTCCCACAGTTCAGATGTTCTTACATTAACATGGCCATTTAGAAGTATGAGGTTTCTGATTTGGGGATATTTGTATTCAGCCTGGAATTTTCTTCCCTAAGTTTCAATGAGAAGAAAACCAGTCTTCATTAACACAGGAGCCTGCCCATCAAAATACGTACTAAATCTGGCTATAGAATTTGACTTCATGACCTTTTAGGGTAGCGAATGTCAAAGACTGAGCCCAGGGCGGTGTGAAATAACAAACAACCAGGCTGTGAGATCCAGTTTGACGGGCATCATCTGAAATCACCTCCCTGAATTTATTAGCGTTAATCAATCCAGGCTGAAAAACGGGGCTAGGAAATCTCACCCACCATGCTCTATTTCATTCACACTGGTGCCAGATAACAGAAGTTTGTGAGTTTGTTTCACTGGTGGATTTTGTCGAAACAATCAAAGGTGTCCCCAAATGGACACTACTTGGATGTGACTTGAAAAGCGATAAAACGCCCCAGAAGAAAATTACCAAGTTGTTTTACTTGAATTGCTCAGGACGTTTTCCAAAGGCAAAGCTTATTCCTCCTCTTCCAAGGTGTATGTTGGCAGTGACTAAAGTTAGCAGGAATCACATCTCATTTCAAGCATCTGGACGGACCTGTAGTGACAGATTAAGGAGACGACCCACTGAAAGAGAACTACCTGTAGAGAAATCTTTCAGGGTTCAGGCTAGGGCAGCTGCCTGTGACCTCAGAGATTGGAAATAAAAAGGCTGCTATTAGTTCCACATCAGTTCTCAGGGTGAACGTTGCAGAGTGATGGAGGGTGTTAAGCTGTCAAATACTAGCAAGGGTTAATAAGGTTAAGGAAGAAATAAAAGCTGGTCAACAGTAAAGCAGTGGAGATAAATCAGCTCCAATAAATAAAAGCATGTCACATCATGTATACACTGTGCAGGAAAACCAAAAATCATAACACATTCTTGGGCAATAATTGTAGAATTCTGCACTGGGACATCCGTGTTATTTCCCTGGGCATCTGGCATGCTCAGTTGGAGACCTCAACAGCTTCTTTTTCTCTCTGGAAATCACTTAATCGCTTTCCTTGTGGGAGAATTCTCTAACATCAATCAGAGTGTAAAATATAAGAAGAGCAGAGTCAGTGTATAGCTTAGCATCTGATGTCAAGGGAAGGTTTTTATAAACCACTGTACCAAGGAGGTGATTCACTTTCAGTCCCCTTTGACCTCTGCCCTGGGAGAGAGATCAGATAGATGCCTTCTGTGTGGGCTGAGTTTGCCCAGCAGACCAGGGAAACGCATGGCTCTCTGGTGGCCAAAGGATTTTGCAGATTCTTCTGTACATGACCTGTAAGTCACGCGAGGACTGGAGGACCATCCTGCTGAAATTCCTTCTCTACCTCAGACACTTGCCGTTGGCCACTGCAAGGCTTTGAGAACAGGCAGGGTGGCTCTCTCTGCTGATGTTGGTCTGTAAGCCCCAGGTTCTGGCTTGGTTTAAATGGCTGATAACTGGTTGTTCTAGTGGATTCATGAGTCTCACTTTCATTGTTTTGTGGCTACTTCCAGACCCAGGGGCTATGGAGAATACTTCTGCTTAGCAGTCGGTCTCATTTAGACATGATTCTCTAAAGCACGAGTACAAGGAATCATAGGATGTATTTATTTTTTTAAAGGAGTACACCCCACTTACACTTCCAAGTGAATAATTGCTCTGTTGGGGAGCCATTGGCTTATTTCCTTTCTTTAAACCTAGTTCGCCCCTCAGCTTGCACATATTACTCCGAATATCCTCAGTAGCAGCAAGTCTTCATCTTTGAGGGCTGTGTTTGGAAAGAGCCAAGCCTCAGGGTCAAGCAGGTGGTCAACTTGGATGATTTGTGTTTGTTGCATTAGATTGTAAAAAACAAATACCGATTTCTGTTTCTTTGGGTTTTGTTTGCAGTAGGACTGTAAAGGAATTTCCAAAAGACAAATTCGAAAAATATATCAAGCAGAGGCTGTAATGCTGGAGAAATTGCAAAGTTACTCTAAGGTTTAACTTCCGGTAGGTTATGTTAGTTAAGCTGTAAGTTATCATTTTATGGTCTCTGGTTGTCAACTGTAGAACCAGTGAAGTTTGTAAAGGTGAGGTTCCTCTTTCTCAGGAAGCATCTTCCAGCAAGCAATTAGAAATCTATGACAAATGACCTTAGTGGCTTCTCTGCCTGGATCAGCTGAGCCTTCAGAACTTCAGGAATTGGCTTGTAGAGTGTGTAAGATTCTAGGACCTCAGCATCGGGGGTGGCCCATGTCGCGGGGATTTTTGTCTGAATTCTCTCGGCTTTCCCATTCTAGGAAATAACATTCTTACGTTCAACCACTATTTTCACTGACAATTAGTCTTTCCTTGCTTGAGTAATCCTAGCAGCAGTCTAAAGAAGGAGTTTTGATTCCAAAGAAACAAAGTCATGAAGCCGTAAGTTCTTAAGAAAACGTGCATGTTTCTCATATGCCTGTCCCTCCCCTCCCCCATTTCCCATTCCTTCCCCCAACCTCACATTTAACCTAGGATGGTTTTATTTAGATGGTAAAGCTTGATTATTTTTACATGGATTGATTTTCTATCAGTTGGCTCTCTTATGTCACAATTCTTGCTCATATTTTTGAGCAAGCAGTATATTTTTGACTGTTCTTTTAGGATGCTTTTGGCTTTCCCTATAAATTTGAACAGAGTTTGAGGTTTGGAAACTAGCTGCTAGAATTTTGTTTTTTGTGAGTAAAAGGCAGGTTAATGTAAAAAGCGAACAAACAGAATCCTTTCCTATCACGATCTGCGTGTTCCAAAGTATACATGTTTGTAACTTTACTAATATAATTTGGTGTGGGCAGGGCTTCTCTGTATCAAAGCTTCAACTCTTCAATAATGTGCTTTCAAGACTCACAGCATAGAGAGCTTCATGGTTATCACCCAGAGGCAGAATGGCGATGGGAAGACTTACGAAAAAACCATGGTTGGTTTGAATTTTAGCACTTTTCTTACTAGTTGGAGGGCTTTACTTGGTTCGGCCTGAACTTCCTTTTCTACACAATAAATGTAATTCCTGCTTCATAATGTTTCAAACTGTGTCTATCATGCAACTATCACACCACCTGACAAAACCAGCACTCGGTGATCTCTCGGTTCTCTTCTTTTGCCTAAAGTTATTTGTATAAAATGAATTGCACAAACTGAGTAATCCTTTTGTGAGACTATTCTGGCACCGGCATAGAAAGTAAATTAATATATGCTGAATAGGAGTCTTTTCTACAAGGGAAACATGGGTTTTTATGACTGTAAAATGGCCCTGGTCTTCACACTTCCCAAAGCAGAGAAACCCTCCCAGGAACTTTGCTGTATTGAAGGAAGAGCCGGAAAGGCAAGGTTCAATTTCAGGGATGTTTTAGAAATAGGGTTGTTTAATTTCACAATTCTTTTTTTATATTTTAATCAGTGAATGACCAAAACTTTTAAAGTCAAATGCTAAAGAAGAGACACTGCAAATACAAAGTGCTGACACGTTCTGTTCTTTTGCTGTCTGCCCATCTGGCCATCTTTCTCTCTCTTAATACCGTTGAGGTGAGGTGTCACTTTGAGAAACCCGTGATGTTCATAGCCTAAGCAGCCTGTACCTTTTTGCCAATGGCCAGTCTTCTGAAAACAGCAAAGCCTGCTTTCAGTCCCTTTCCTTCTTCATTATATACAGACTGCAAGGCAAAAAGCCTTTTTGCCTGTCCCCTAATTCCTCAGCCCATCCTTAATTAGTGTTTTTATGGTTAATCCCTACCATATATCTTTAAGAGTTTCACATGCATTGGCTCCCTACAAGTTTTATTGCATTCAAAATAGAGGCAAGCTGGCAGTGTGTGATGGTGGGAATATATACAGTCTCCACGAGGGGTTTGGCTGTTACTTGTAATTGATTGCTCACTGAAGCCTGCCCGCGCACTTTACCCTGAGGCCTCGCTTTCCTCCATATGCCTAGTGTCAGAACTTGGAAGCCAGCTGGTCAGTCAGTGCACATCCTGTGGGAAGCAGCAGACACAGGCGGCCGGGTAGCCATCAGCCTCCCGAGCACGTTGCCTCTGTGTTTTGATAATAGTTCTGTAAGCTTTAATTATGCTGTGTGACAACACATTCATGAACTATCAAAATACATCCTTTGAGGAGATGGCTGCTAATAAGTTTTGAAGCAACTGCTTCTTGCAAAGAAGGAAGGAGCAAGGCAATCAGACTTTTTAGGATCCCCCTCGATGTTGAAACCGGATGAAACATTTTCTTGTCTTTTATCGTGCTGACAAATGCTCCTTTTAAAGCTGTGCCCTTAAGAAGTTAACTGAAGACACTTATTGCAACACTCGAGTGTATCCAACACAAGGGCTTTACAATTAGCAGCGGTAATGTGAGCATAAAAGCTGTGCCCCAATATCAGTATATAATCTAAAGGAACACTGCAGGGTCCATTAAGGCCACTTACAGTTGAGACGGAGACTAATGGTATTAAATTATTACAGCTCTTGCTAACGGGGTGTTCTGAGTGAATCCTTTCCAGCTGGGTTGGCCGTACAGGCTCTTTGTCAACAGTACAGTCCTTTAAGGGCGTCCTCATTGTTCATGATCAGTTGAATGTGATGCCGTGTGCTTTACAGAAGGTATAAATAACACCCAGCAAAGACTGGGAATTAGTGTTTGATTAAACTCGGCTTAGACTGGAGTGGAGCTGCAGAGGTCTTGGGCAGAGCCTACTTGCTTTCACACACACAGACAGTTGCCTGTGGGCTCCCGTGCAGGGCTGTCTGGGCTTGTGATGGGCTGCAGTGGCCGTCCTTCTGCCTGGCTCTGAGTGGCCAGGTCGACCCTGTGGCAGAGCTGCTGGCATCCTTTGGTTTGGAACTCGGCAGAACTTAGGGAATTCATGTTAGACAACAATTCTGTTTGGAATCCAAGTGTTTAATACATAAGAGCCATTTATAATCCTCAGCATACATTAATCTCTCTCTTTTTCCCCCCTGTGGGTATAATTGCCCTTTATTTGGGTAAAAAATTAGCAAGTCTCCTTCAAAGTGGTTAGCATTGTTAACTCTTAAGATATTTTAGCTCCCCTAACACCCACTCAAATGATGGGAAACTATTTTACAGAGTAATTGAGCACTAGAGTCTTCAGTTTCAATTTACTAAGGAAGGAAGTTGCAAAGAGAAATTTGGGAATAAAGGCGCAAGAGAGACAAGACCGAAAAACACAGAGAAGCCCGTCTTCTCAGACAGGGTCAAAGAAGATCAAGGTGTTGCCAGATTAAGAATATTCATATATTATTATACATATGCCATATATGTGTATCTTCTTCCTATTATATACATTAATTCCATAAAGATAGTGAAATAATTTTTGTCAATTACTCTTGTAGTTTATCCTGGTTGGGTGTATTTATTGAGCACCTACTTCCTTTGTGAGTTTCATTGTACTAGGCACTTAGGAGGGAGAGGAGAATCCTATCAGATGTGCCTCTTGCCTCCAGGAGTTTGTGGATAAAGAAACAGGGAAGATAAACTTGTTCAGCGTGATTACCTAGCGTTGGTTGAGTAGATAGGAGTTGAAGGAGGGGTAAAATGTATGCGGTAAATTTGCAGCCTCGCTGCAGCCAGGCAGTGGTGAGAACAGAGTGTGAAGACTGCAGAGGGACTTGGGGACACCACGAAGAACCACAGGGTTGATGTACAGCCTTGTCCTGCCCAGTGCTGTGTAGGGGACACAAATGACTAAGACATTGTCCTACCCTCTAGTTGCTTAGAGCCTAGCATAGCAATTCAGCCTAAGCATCTTTCCACTGAAATTAAAATTTGTTTGCAAAGAATTCAAGGGACTCATGGTCGGTCCCTTTGAAGCCCATCAATTGATTCATTGGTTCGAGGTTAAGAATTGCTGCCTGGAGGGAATGTAGGGAACAGCGTAGGGCACAGAGTCAGCAGTGCTGTGAGAAGGACCTGTGGTGCCAGGTGGGCAGGCACTTGATCATGGGAGGGAGCACTTTGTAACTTAGACCAATGTCTGGAGGCTGCGCTGCATACCTGAAGGTGATACAGCATCGTGCTGGGTGCAAACTGTAACTGAAAAAAATGAGACTCAAAAATACTCTTACTCTGACTCAAGAATTGCACATCTAGGAATCTGGCCTAATGGAAAACACATTCACTTGCAATTGTGTTCATTACAACAGTATTTACAATATCTTTAAAATTAGAGAATGATTTAAGTAAGTTAAGGTATATGCATGGGACGTAACGTCCAGTTAACAAGGTTTTGAGGAGTAACACTCAAGAACTATTCAACAGCCACTAAAATAAGAAGAAATACTGCAGCCTCATGGTGTCATAGGCCATAAGTTTAAAATGGGGCTGGGTTTTTTTTTGGGGGGGGGACTAAAAACATGGAGAAGGAATCTGACTGACATAGAAGGCCATGGAGAACCTCTAGAAAGACTTGCAAAGGATGATGAAGACAGGCCACTGTCCATCTACCTCATGTTCAGGTGGGGAAACTGAGAGCCAGGGGCGGAGGTCACTGCCTGAGCTCCCCTAGCTGGGCCTAGTGGCTCTTTGTCATTTGCAGCTGAGTGGATGCTGCCTGCCTGGGGCAGGTGCTCTTGGGAATTATCAGGGTGGCAGCAAAGGGTGCAAAATGAAAAACTGAACTTAGATTGATGTCTCTTTAGCAGAGATGCATGGGGAAGAACCCAGGGCAGTAAGAGAACAGGAGAGTTTAGGATGAACTAAGAACAAAGGATGGGCCAACTGGCATGGAAGAAGCTCAAATTATAGTTTTAATGCACATCGCTGTTGGCACATGAGATACTTTCAGTGAGAAACCCCTTCTTGAACTTTGCAACAAAGAAGAGAATCTTTGCAATCTTTGAAACCTTCCACTTCAGAAATATCCACAAAACAAATGGGAAAAACAAACATTAATGAGGCACATATAAAACACTTTGGAGAAAAAAATATTTAGCATTTTTATAGTTGCTATAGAAACACCTCAGCTCTCTCTCTTGCTAATTAGTTGGATTTTACACATTTTATATTTGGAAATGCAAATCAGTTATCATAAATTATTAGTTATATTTTTTTAGTTATATTTACAGTACTGGTATGCAGACCCACAGAAAGTCTAAGATATTATTTAGTTATATAATGTGACATAGTTATGTGAGCATGACATTTATATCCTCAAGACATTTCTTAGTTTAAATATTCTCCTGTTAAATGTTGTGGGAAATAATACAGAGATTTATAATTTTTACAGAAGAAAATGAGAACATGTAAATTATGTGGTGACTTACTGAAGTGTTTTCTCATGGAGTCTTGAGAGAGAAGGGGGAGATCTGGCCCCCTTTCAGTAAACTCTAAATAATAAACATTTAAAAACTTTTCTCTAGTCGTGGGAATTGTGGTTGGTTTGGGTGTCTTCTGAACTTTGGGTACTAAACACTTGCCATCTGTAGACACTTACTGGACTCTCACTGATTGGAGAAGACACAGAAATGTTTGGAGAAATGGGAATACAGGATAAGTCCAAGACCTGGAATGGCTTACAGTGTTGTGGAGAGGAGGTGAGTGGATCATAGATTCAGTGGGTGGGAGCTGCAGGCATGTATTTTCAGTCCGTAGTAGGAGACACGGTGGGAAGCTGTAGACTGTGGCTTTATTATTGGAAAGGGGGATCCTTGGGAGACAGGGGGTCAACTGCTGAGCCCACTGGCGAGATGTGGGGTAAGTTATTTGACCACTCCAAGGCAGTTCCTGGAAAATGAGGACCAAAAGAATGATTCCTGCATCATAGAGATTTTTTTGTGTGAAGTCGATAATGGAATATTTATAAAGTGTTAAGTGGGGGCCCAGTACATTCTAAGTGCTTAGCTAGTAGTATCATAAAATTATGATCACAGTCGATTTTCATTGGGCCTGCATTTATCTTTCTGATTTCGACTCTGTGTAGTTGAGCAAAAAATAAAAAAGAGTAAAGAATGCCAAGAGGAGAAGAAGAGTGTAAATAATGTTCTCCATTTCACTCTCTGTGTCTGTGTCTCTGAGTGAGCCCTTGATGCAACACTGCTGATCATCAGGCTTTGTATACAGCATAGAAATCAATGTATAGGGTTGTGAGCACATGTACACCATCCTCTCTGTGTAGTTCCAGGGATTTTCAGGCACTGTTTTGACTTTTTGCAATTTTTGTCTTATACACCGACTTTAGAAGCTAACTGCCACATCACAGTTGAAGCCACTGTATTATTATTGTTGTTCATGTTATTATTAGCCTGATGTGAAGAAACCAGTATGGTAGCTGATGGAATGACTTGAGCCTTCATTTGAAACCTTGGATTAGATCTAGAAGTCCCTGAATGGTTTTAATAGGGAAGAGAAAACAGGTATCAGGGAGGAGTAGTGGGAGACTCTTATCTGTCCAGTGGGAGGATAAGAGGGAAAAGGGGTGGGGCTGAAGGTGAGTGGTGAGGGGAGGGGCCAGGGCTTCCTGCCAGGTCTTGGCAAGGGGTAGTGGAGAGAGGAAACCAGTGTCAGGAAAATGGGAGCCACAGAGAGGAGGCTGCTGGGGTGATTAGCCACATGTTCGAAATAAGCAACACAGAAAGCTGTTTATATATGCTAGGATTTTGAGCACCCAAGGTTCTTTTAGTGATATATTTGAGTAACAAGGTGTTCTAATGCTTCTTCGCCTTCTCAGTCTGATGTCTTCAGTTCTTTGAAAAAACAGAGTAAACAGGATCACTTCCTTCCCGAGGCTTATTTCCGCCCTTTCCTGAATCAATAAGCAAGGACTTGTTTCTTCTCCGGTGTATTTGACCCCATTTAAATTCAGGGTTCATGGTAACATAAATGGTAAGTGGGAAGAAAACAAATAAAGTACAAATACATAAATACATTTCTTTTTCAAAATTCACCACATTAAACAAGCCCATAGTTTTGATGTTATCTCCATAGGCTGTGGCTGTGTTGTTTATTATGCCAGCTGGGGTGTGGCCAGGCAGGAAATCTAAGGAACTGAAGCCATGGGGACCACAGGGACTGTGGCAACCAGCAAGCCAACGCTCCCTCTAAAGGGGAGGTGCTGCGGTCGCTTCCCAGTGCTACCTGCTTGTTGCTATTGGAACATTGGAACCCAGGGTTAGCAGACATGACCCTTCCACAGGAGCCAGAAAATGGCTATTTTAAATAATGGCAAGTAATGAACAAAAATAAATCACTGTGAAAGCCGAAACACAATTAGTATGTGGGTTGCAAGTGTGTCACCTGTGTTTAGAGCTACACCATCCGAGATGGTTGCCCCGACCTGGGCGTGGCTCTTGAGCACTTACAGAGTGGCCAGTTTGAACTGAGGTATCGGGTTAGGGTAAAAACACGCGCTGGATTTTGAAGATTGTAAATATATCAGTAGTTTGAAAATATTGATTCCACATTGAAATGATAATATTGATATGTTGGATTCAGTAAAGTGTATCTACTGAAATTAATTTAATTGGTTATTTTCACTTAAAAAAGAAAAGGTGGCTACCAGGAAATTTACCAGGAAACGTGTGGCACTGGCGTTACAGACATGTCTCGTGGACATGCTGCCCCAGAGCGTGAGAGCTGAGCTGTCCCTTTAAGGCAGTCTCTGCGTGTGTGCGCCTCACGGGTGAAGGCCCGTGAACTTATCCACGGGTGCAGTCCTTCCTGCCTTCTGAGGTCAACCTAAAGGTCAAAAGGGTCTGCCTTTTTGGTGAGTCCTCCAGCCAGCTCAGTTCTGAGCCAGGAATAGAGCTAAAAATGGACTTCCCACCTCGAGCCCAGGTTTGGGGTGGCTGGCAGGTGTGCATCCAGCTGTCCCCGCCTGAGCTCCAGAAGTGGTGATGCTGACATCTGGCATCCCAGACACGGGCCCTGAGCCCTCGGTACCTGGGCTCTTCAGAAGAAACGGTGAACTCCTGGGAGCCGCATTTCTGTTGCTTGCATTCATGTTGCTTACAAGGTCATTTATACTGGGAACAAAGAGCCCACGCTTTGCATTTGCCCATGGTGGGGAAGAGTGGTCACTGGCGCCATGGGAGTCAGGTCGTGCTCACGTTTTAACTGATTCAAATGATTTAGTGATTCCACAGGGGTGGGGCCACAGGTGGAAACTTGGACTTGAAAAGAGGGTTAGCCCCCCTGGTCGGTTCTTCTCTCCAGCTTCTCAGAGAACAGTTGCCTTTGGATCTGATTGAGGAAGCACTAGATTCCAATCCAGGAAATATTGTTCCACTGGCTAGGTACAGAATATCTTCACACACATTATCTCATTTAAACCTTATCTAGTGACATCTCTTGAGGTTTTACGTGCCTCATATTGTTAGGTAGCAGCTAGGAAAGAGGCTAGAGGGGCAGTAAAGCAGGGCCCCCGCCATCACACTCTAACAAAGAACTTACAACAGGAGGCTGGAAGCGAAAGGAAGACATGTCCCACCGATTAGCTCAGCAGTCCTGAGCCTGGTCCAACAAGATTGCCAGGTGTCCTGAACACCACAGGCAGGGCTGGTGTGGGGGGTGGGGGGGGGGACACACGTCCTTGAGACTGCTGGGAAGGGGAGCCTCTGTAGCAGCTTCACTAAGACAAAGTGCCTTTACTAGCTGAGAAAGAAGGCCTTTGTAGCTGTACGTTGTTCCCAAGGTTTAGAAGTGGAGAGTAGGAGGGGGAAACTAGAAGCTGACTGAGGTATATAACCCCTGAACCCCAATAGTTGGTGTACTTAGATTAGCCAAGTACCCACTGGTAGCTTCGGCTCAGAAGTGTATAGAACAAACTTACTAACAACTTTCTTTCCTCTATACGTGGGACACTTAGACTAGCTGGGTACCTGCTTGCAGCTTTGTTGCTCGTATGTGTTTCGTAAATAAACTTGCTATCTCATTTCCACTGAACGTGTTGTCTCTCCCTTGAACTCGTCTCTTGCAGTGAGACAAGAACCAAGCAATAAGCTCCGGTGGGTGGAGGGGCCCTGGCTTGAGTCTCTCTCCATAACAATATCAAAAGAGGAAAGGAGGAATATATCAGTCACCTCCTGTCCCCACACGTGGAAGGGATTTCATACTTTTCTTAAAAGCAGGAGAGTTTGAATGCCCAGATAGAAGCATGTAGACTTTTCTTTATTCCAGCTCAGTGGTTCTCAATTTTTAGTAGGTCATAAACACAAATCCACACGTGCTTTATGGATGATGGACTTTCAAGGGTAATCTTGACTACGTATAATTGTTGCCTTCCATGCTAACGTTTGTACCCGCCTTCCTGGCTAAGAAGCAGCTCCTCTCATGTTTGAGTTCTCAGTGCATGACCCCAGGCGGTGATGTGCCCTAAGGAGCCACTGTTCACAATGCTGACAGAATAAAGTGTGGTCCTAATGGAAGGGTTAGTGGTGGGGCGGGGGGAAGAAATCTTGCTGAAGCTTGGGCATCTCAGAGTTCCTGAAGTTAGGGAGCGGAGGGTGGGCCAGTTCAGGGGAGACGTTCTTTGGAAGTGGAGATGGCAGCAGAAGGCAGTGTGAAGGGGAGAATAGCTGGGTCTCACAGCCGTCTATGGCCAGAGACCCACAGACTTTGCAGCTCCCTCTGGGTGCTTTGACTCCACCTAAGCCATACTCATGTGACCTCTAGAAGGATCTTTAAGGTCAGCTCTCACATAAGCCCCTGTAACTTCCAACGGTGTCAGGTCAAGTACAGGCTGTGGGAGTTTCCTATGAGTTCTGTTGTGTGAGGAATACGGCAGTAAGCTACCATTTACTGGGGCTTATTATCAGCCCAGGACTGTACTAAATAGTTACAATTACATCCTATCTCATGTGATTCGTACATTGTTGTAGGTATCACTTGTCCTGTTTTATATATCAGGAAACCGAGGGGTTAAAAAATTTACTGAGAGTATCAGATAGGTTGGATTTAGTCATAGTTTGAGCTGTGAGCGAGGGAATCTGTGCCCTGACCCCCTCCCCCAAACCAAAACAAAACAGTGGCCTCAATAAGACAGAACTTTATTACTTTCACATAAATGAAGCCTGGAGGTAAGCAGCCCAGGGCTGTGGGGGAGGCTCTGCTCCACCAAGGCCTCACGCCACACGCCCTCCACCACATTCTTCCACCATCTGGAGGGTGGCCTCATTTCTGCTTTCCAGTACGGAGCGGGGTCTGTCCCAGAAGCCTCCCTGGTAACAGAATGCAGGAAGGATAGACGGGCAGGACAGATTCCTTCTCTTAAGGCACTGGATTCTGCACCCAGCATTCTGCTTGCATCTCATTGGCCAGAACTTGGTCATGTGGTTACCTAGCTCTAAGGGAGTCTGTGAGATAGTTTTTATTCTGAACAGTCACATGCCTAGGTAAATATTAAAGATGTTATTCCAGTACTTCACATGAAGGAGAAAACAGATATTTGGGGTCACCACAGTGACTTTGGACAAGTCCCTTAGGCTTCTCTTGATCTGTCTGTAAAAGGAAATGATGATGATAGTGGATCCTAACTCTGCAGTGGGCATCATTCAAAATAGCATAACTCTTTTGTAACTATAAGATGGCTAATCTTTTATTTCTGTTAATTTTGCTTATACAGTAACAGTCGCTAGAGAAAGATGCTTGTTTTCTCTGTTTCCTCCCTGTGTTCTACTTTCACTATTGAACAAACAGTACTTGGAAATTTCTTGTCTACCATGTAACCTTAGTTCAATATCTGTTTTCCTCTCACCTGAGCTGGTAATATTTGGTGATCATGAATCCTAAAAGACTGGGAGAAGAAATCATGGAAGAGAAGTATTTTTTTCTCTTTCTGTTGATGCCTTTGCAGATGGTCTATTTTTCATATAGAACTAATTTTACATCGTGTGCTTGGAAAGCTGAGTGTCAATGTAACCATCATTTAAAATAATTTTAGAACTTGTCCTTTAAAGGAAGGGGTTAATTCCGACATTTTACACCTGTATCTGTGTCTGTATCTCTCCAGGTTGTCACTATATTAGATTGGCTTAAAAGAGAGGCGTACCTTTTAGACCAGAGGCTTCTGCTTTTTTTGGAACACTGGGAACTCGCATTAAAATTCAATCCCTTTGAGGGATTAAGAAGTAGAAATTGGCAGTTACAGAATAGTCACAGGATGTGAAGTACCGCATAGGGAATGTAGTTAATAATTTTGTAATAACTATGTATAGTGCCAGGTGGGTATTAGACTTATCAGGGGATCATTTTGTAAGTTACATAAATATTGAACCGCTATGCTGTACACCTGAACCTAACATAATATTGAATGTCAACTGTAATTGAAAAAAAAACAAAAAACACCAAACCAACAACCCACCTTTGATGGGGAGGTGTGCATGGGATAGAGTGTGAAACCCTTAGTTTGGATCAGATCGACAAGTTTTGCAGGAGACAGGGATGCACTGGATGCTTAGCTTAAATATGCCATCAGGGCTTAGTCCACAGTGCGGGGCAGGGGTCTGGTGGTGTGAGCCTGCCTGCCTCACTGGCCCAGCGTTCCAGGCCCTCCCACCGCACAGTCGTCGTCTCTCTGACCTCAGGGCTCTAACCCAGTTTGATTCCCTCTGCCTTGGGTACCTTCCTGCCCTCTGTGCTTGCTTACCTGCTCCTTATCCTTCAACCCCAACTTCCAGGAAAGCTTCTCTGAGCCCCTGGGCTGGTCAAGCTTCTTGGTTTTTACTCTCATAACAGGGGTTACTTTTCCCCAGACTGCCCGTCTGGGCTGTGATGGTGTGCTTCTTAGGGGGGGCAGTTTGGGTTGCATCTGCTTTCTGCTTTCATCTGTATACTCAGTGAAGGCTGGAAGGATGGGGAGACTGTCAGCTTTGACCTGCCACCGTGTCCCCTGTGCTTGGTCTGGTGTGCAACAGATATTTGTTGAAGGAATGCACTTAAAAATCTATAAAGTATCTATGGATCATCCTCTGGTAACTTACAGGACTTACTGATAAGCAACTTTTTTTAAATCCTTACCTGAAGATAATGTTTATTGATTTTAGAAAGAGACATCCATGTGAGAGAGAAACATCGATTGGTTGCCTCCTGTACATGCCCCGACTAGGGATTGAACCTGCAGCCTAGGCATGTGCCCTGATGAGAAATCAAACCTACAACCTTTTAGTGCACAGGATGATGCTCCAACCAACTGAGCCATACCAGCCAGGGCAGGTTGCTGGTTTGATTCCTGATCAGGTCACATGCCTAGCTTGCAGGTTCAGTCCCTGGTTGGGACATGTGCAAGAGGCAGCTGATGGATGTTTCTCTCCCTCCCTCTCTTTTTCTCTCCCTTCTCCTCTCTCTAAAATTAGAAAGCATGTCTTGGGTGAAGATTAAAAAAACAAAACAAAACCTTAGCAGTTAGTTGGGGGGCATCATGGACTGTAGCTAATGTGGAAGTTTAATGTTCTTAAAATGACACGTCAGCATTCTCTAAGCAGAGACCAGAGTGGCTGGGGCCCAGACTGGCCTGGTGAGAGGAATGCCGAGCCAGGCAGCTTCTGAATGATGTAGCAAGAAAGGCAGAGACTGGGATTCCTAAGGTTAGGTGGTTCACATTAAAGAGCAAGATTTATTTTCATTATATTTTTTTCTTAACTGAGGGCATCTTATCTAGTTAGGCTTCTTTGGAACCAAATTTTGTTCTGTGTGACATTTGGAATTAATATGAGGAAATACTCTTTGTATTGCCTGGTATTGAAAATGTCAGTAAACAAACTGGGCAGTCAAGATGGGGGGGTGGTTGGTAACAAAAGACATTGTTTCTTGGTGCAGGAGGTAAACAACAGAGTATAGAACAAAGGTTTTCTCACAATAGGCTCTTTAGCAAACTTTGGAGCCTGGCTTTTGAACCCCACCCATCTCTAGTCTGCTGAAGTGAGGGTGGGGGGGGCAGTTGCTGATGAGAATACTTATTATTTTAACCAGCCTCCCAAACTTAACCAACACAAACACACTCTTAATGTCTGGGCTGACAGCAGGGCTGGGAAGGTCCTTATAGGATCGCAAAACAACCGGGCAGTTGAGGGCTTCCGGCAGTCAGCTAACAAAAATATACTCTCAGAGGATGCAGCTCGAGGAGGCGTGGGACCTGCACAGCAGTGAGCCCGAAAGGCGGCCTTTCCGTTTGTGTAGAGCTTCACCCCTCACATCTGGAGGAGCTGTGACAATCCGAGTTAGACCACTTTAGAAATCAGATACCCTGGGTACCAGGAAGTTGATTTGCCTTCCACTTCCTTAAGAAAACACACATTAATATTTAAGCTGGGTTTTCATAAAAGAAGGGTTGTGTTTGAGATGCGAAGGAAAAGTCAGGGGGCTGAGAAAGCTCCCCCCGCCCACCACAGTGGCCCTGATGCAATTCAAATCATCCTCCAGATCTGAAAAGGAAAAGGCTCACCCTCCCCCAGAGTCCTTGTGGCATTTGGTAGATGCTGTTTTATGGCTTGCATGCCTATAATTTGGAAAGAACTGGACTTGAAGTTGTAACTTCCTTCTTTGTAAACAGACTTTGGAGATTCATGAAGGTTACCTTTTTAAGTGATCCTGAGAAACAATGTTTATGATTCCTACCTCAGTAGTGTTTCTTTGCAGCTTTTCTCGTTTGGAGGACTGTGGGGTGCCATCACCCCTTTGCTGGGCTCAGGGCAGCCCTTGTGCTTGTGGTCCAGCCTCCTGCATTTTTCTGCCCTCCTTGGGGGTCTGCTCTGCTCTCCGTGGAGCTGACATTGACATTGTATCAGATAAATCAGACCAGACAATCTTGCCGGTGCCTTCTTGAATATACAGTGTGCTTTTTGGTATGTGTCTCAAAAAGTTGTGGAGACAAATACAGTTCTTAAAGGGCGAGAGGAGTTTTTCAAAGATCAGTGTCAATGGTTTACTTTAAAAATAAACATTTTAAATCACTTTGATCTTGGCTGTCTAAAAGATGCAAACTAGTCATGCTTCTGAGGGAGTATTTTCCGGGGTTTTAAACCTAGCGCAGACCATTTCCTCTTTGCTTGCAAGAGGATAAATAGTTTTTGGAACAATAGAAGACATGAAGAAACAACTGTGCAAGTAACAGGCAGGTAGGATAGGATATTGAAGGTGATGGAAGATCAGAGATTGGTTTTGCATTTGCAAATGGAGATTTTGGTAACTTTTCTTGGTAAGCGTAGTTACAGATTTGAATCCTGAAAGCCGCATTTCCTCTCTTTGTGTCTATCTCCTCACTCATCCACGTGCTTCTCATCCGCAAGGTTATCATGACTTTTTTGGGTCAGATAACTTACTGAAAAGTTGCTCATGCTAATATCTGCCCTGTCTTCAGTCTTTTGTTTCAATAATTAGACTTTACTCTTTTGGATCGTATACTTGCCTCCTTACCAGGCATTATCATTTAAATGTGATTCCAGCGTTAACTGAGTCTCTCTAGTTGGCATTTTGGTACAGTGGTTAATATTTGAGGACTGCCTAAAGTTTAGACTTTGATTAAGTAAAACAATTACAATGGAGTAAGTTCTGATGTACTTGAAAAGCCCTATGATGAATTATTCAAAGATGAAATGATTTTGAGGTTTCCCACATGCTTCTTTTGTATGGAAAAGCAAGTTTCAGCTGTACTAACATCACATACCATTTAATGTTTAAACTGTTGTTTGGGTTTTTTTGGTGGTTTTCTATGTAATGTATAAATGGTTATCTCATGGATCAGCCATCTTTTTCACATTTGGGCTATGAATTGTTATCTAAAGATTAATGAGGCAGTTGATCATTTTCAAAGAAGATGCTTGAAGACCAAGACTGGCATAAAATAAAAGAAGTCTGATTTATTTTAAACTGGTTTCCAGTGGCATTTTTTACACAGGGCTCCCTTTTCAAGTTCTAAAGTCATAAGGTGAGGGTTGGGGTGCTGTGCAAGAAAATTTGGGTGATTCTATGTGGGTCTCTTACCACTAGGAAGCAATTAGCTATAAACACATACTCTTCCTTGGACGGATAGAACCACATCGTGGACATAGGATAATCTGAAATAGGATATTTGAATTCTAATTGGAGATCGTCCATTAACAAGCTATGTGACCCTAGGCAAGACCCTTACCTTTTCAGGGTAGTGGTCTCCTAACCTATACATTGAAAAAGGCTCAACTTGGCAGCAAATTAAAAATATACAGAGAATAAGTAAAGGCACAGCTGCCGTTGTTAGGGAGAGCATGAGCCTGGGGTGCCCTTCCACTAGCTCGGCCTGCCCCTCAGCCTCACAGGGGCCCCGAGCCCCCCAGAGCAACCCGGCACCCAGTGTGGAAGTCACCTTCCACTGCTAGTGTCCGGCGTTCCTGAAGTCTAAAAGAGAGCATGTGGATGATAATTGAAACTGATAATAGCCATTTTGACTCCTTTCAAGTGTTTTTTTTCCTTCTGATATTCCATATTGTGGAAAAGTAGGACTATGTGGGAAAGTTTAAAAAGCAAACCGAAATAATTCATTAGCACTACTACCCAGAGATATATATTTGATATATTTTCTTCCTTTTATACACACACATACATACATACATACATACATACAGGATGAAGGATTTATATAAAAGATATACATATACACACACAGAGATAATCATGTACCAAAAACTGAGGAGCACAGTTAACCGCAAACAAATAAAACCTGATCATCTGTATATACTGCTTTGAATCCTGTAACTTCTAATAAACAGGATGTCATGAGAATTTTTCCACATCTTGGCATTTTTGGAAAATATTTTAATAGTGATTTAATATCTCATTAAGCAGTTTCTCGTTGTTGGATATATAGGTTATTCCAGTTGTCCACAGCCACGAATGTCGCTGTGATGAGCATCTCTGGCCACTGTTCTGGTTATAGTCTTAGCTCAATTCCTAGATGGAGACAGACTTTCTTGGGTCAAAAGTTTGACTTCTTATAAAGCCAGTCATCTTATTATTTTGTTTTACTTTTGGTTGATACTACTCATTTTATGTGGGAATCTGATGAGCTGTTCAGACTGCTAGGTGAAATAATATTCTGAAAAGCAGCGAACACGAAGCAGTTCTTACAGACTACAGAGTAAAATGTATGTCCTGGGTCACAGTTAAATGGATCAGCGTCCTCCGTGAATGTCATGGCAGAGCGTTGGGTTCCAGCTCAGAGAAAGTGACCCGCAGAGTCAGTGCCGACATTTATCACACATCTGATTGCTAAGGTTTTTCTTTCATTAACACCTTGTGATACTTACTATTGGTTTAAACAAGCACAACTTATGTGTTTCCAACTCCCCTCATTTCTGAATTCCTATTTTTGAAAAAAAAAAAAAAAGTTGGAACTGGGCATTTTGGGGCGCATAAATGCGTATGTACGGTATGAATGTTTCTTTCAGGAATCGATCTGCGTCTTGGCTGGCAAACCTCTCAGGTGCACGAAGCAGCCCTGGCTACTTAGTCATTTGTGGAGAAACATATTTTAAAAATGCTTTCTTGACCTTCTTCTAACTTGGAGACAAGCACATTCCTCACTTTTTCCCAACCAAAGCGAACAAAATTTTCAAGTGCAGAGAGTGTGTTTTCAGTGGATTCGACCCAAAGCCATGTTGTTCTAGAGGTCTTAGAACTGGTTGTGTAGTGCACAATGAGCTTTGTAGAGCAATTTAAATATTGATTTTAACGTATAAACAAGTCATCCAAAAGCATTTCAGAGAAGCTGTTTTTAGGAGTTGGCTTAAAAGTCTATTGGATAATGATTTTCTAAGTATGTTTGTTTGTTTTTATTTTGGTGTCTTTATTTAGGCATCTAAAATTTTTCCTTTTGCTTGGACCCCGTAAAGAAGTTCTGGGTCCACTTTCTTTTTCCCTGGGTTCCCCCCCTCCCTTTCCAGCTGTTTTTTTGTTCATCTGAGACATCAGACAACATTCCTCATTATGCCGACAATGACTTATTTCTACCTAATTGCCTGGATTCTGGGGTTGTTAGGAAACTGTATCGGCAATGATAATTTTCAGTTGTCTCACAAAGAGGGCACCTGAATGAACAGAGACCACAGTCGGAACTCGCCCTTGAGAACAGAGTCCCGCCAATGGCATGTTGCTGGCACTGTCTTTGTTGTGTTGCATTAATAGGAAGGTGACATTCTTTTGAGAAGTAAAGCCTATGTAGATGGGGAGAGTTTTCCAAAACAGAATTCTGCACGACCGACTCATCTTTACGGATTTAGAAGGCAGGGAGTAAGTTAGACAGAAACCTTCTGTTAATAAAGAATAGAAATTGGAGTTGCTTTCCCACGTCATTGAGGAGCCAAACTTTCTTATGCATCCAGCACAGGTAGGTGTAGTTGGGTGTAAGTCTAACACATGGATTCTGTATTTGAGTTTCATTACTAGTGGGAACCCCAGATGGGCCTTTTATTTATTTATTTATTTTGGCTTAACTGTGGTTGTGTGAGTTTGTGAAATTGCAAACTTAACTTCTGTGTGGTGTTAAAAGTGGTATTACCTGGAGTGGGGTCTCTGGGTGCTTTGTGATTTGACCATTATGGCTTTCAGTGTATTTCTTTCTGTAAGAGGGGAATAAAAGTGCTGCATTCACTAATGACCAATTGGTCGGTTCCACTCACATGCCCACACTACCTCTGTACCATTCAGCCTTTTCCCAGTTAATCTCTTGTAAAATGAGATCGTAAAAGTGGACACAGTTGCCTCCACCCTGGGACGATGCCGAAGGACTCGTGGTGTTGTGTCGGCCCCTCTGCACTCCCCAGTAGGAATTGTCACACGTTTCATTGGCGGTGTCACCCTGCTCCTCCAAGCGCTTGGCTTCCTTTGCAGCCCCACTCATCTCTTGGAAGTCTGACACTTCAATTTGATGGTCCTGAGAAGGCGCACTGTTCTTTCTTGATGGTAAAATCTCCCCTCTCTAGGTCTGCATCTTAAATGGCAGTTCTCTCAACAGTGTTTTTAATTCATTTCTCCTTTCTATAATCATGCATAAACCAAGTAGTACATCCTGTAAAGAAGAGAGGGGTCAGGAGGTGTGGGTTACAGTAGAATTTAAATAGCCACTTCACTTGCAATTTTATTTTGTTTTAATTTTTATTTTTTTAACTTCACTCAAAGACATTTTTTCATTGCTGTTAGAGAGGAAGGGAGAGAGAGAAACATCAATGCAAGAGAGAAGCATAGATTGGTGGCCTCCTGTATGTGCCCCAACCAGGGATCATGTGCACAGAGATGGGGTGGGGGTGGAGGGGTCAAACCTGCAACCTGGGCATGTGGCCTGATCAGATTGTACCATAACCTTTCGGTTGCAGGACTATGCTCCTACCAACCTAGCCACTCCAGCTGGGGCTACACTTGAATTTTAAACTGTGAACGCCTTCTGTAATTGTTAGCACATAGGACAAGTCAGTTAGATGAAGTGAGTTTTCATGGTATTGAGGATTATAATTTAGGAATTCTTAACCTACGGACAAAAAAAAAATAATACTAAGGGGTGGGGACAGTGAAACTTTTAAAATGGATGGAACTCTTTTTTAGAACAGACATTGTCCTAGGGAGAGGATTTTATCAAATTCTCGCAAGGGCCCATAGCCTGTAAAATGTTAAGAAACCACTATATTCTAGCTTCATAATTTTTTAATGTTTTATTTCAAAAGTTGACGTTCTTTTTTCTTTTATGCAGAAGAGACAAAAGCGTGCCTACCACTGATATTCCTTGATCTTTAATTTCTTCTCTCTCGTATATCCCATGATAAATGTACAGGAAAGAAACATAAAACGCTGCCCAAACTCTGTTAATAGCTCCGAGAAATGCACATTCAGAGTGCTTTAAAATCAGGTTACAAATATAATTTTCAATTTGCTGGGGAGAAAATAGGAAGAAAGAGTCCTTTGGAATACAGAATAAATTCATCGTATGTACATTATTGGCATTGGTTCATCATATTCCTTGCTGGCCTAACTCAACACATCTTTAAAAAGCAGAAAGTGCACACACTGTCCCTGTTGATGATGTTGAGGGGAGGGGCAGACACACTGAACTTCTGCGAATTGGGTTCTTGAAATCAAAGAGGTGACAGGTGAAGTTTAATTCTCTGGCATCATAAAACTCCAAAGGCGAGAGCCGTGTTATCAGTTAAGGACACTTAGGAGATTTGATTGAGAAATTTACAGCTCTGGTGGATTCTTTCCTCCTTTGTGGGGTAACTTGAGTGAATGTGAAGGCCTGGCCCTGATGGATTCCAGAAAATATGTCCATCTTAATTTGCTGGGGACTTATGGGAGCCATTGTATCATACTGTCTGGGTCCCTGAGACACAGAGAGCCTGGAGTTTGTAGAAGGGCACTCTTTCCCCTCTTTAAAATTCTCCATTTCCCACAACTGATTTTTATTATTCTGTGACATGCTGGAAGTGTCGCTGTGACTATTTAAGAAGTATGGACGGATATATTGCTGACTGGTTACTTACTGGAAGTGTTTCACATTATGTTGATTTTAAGCAGCTTTGCCATTTCCCCCTCAGATTTCTCAGGACTCTCAGCCTTCCCTCATTCTGAAATTCTTGGGGCCCCGTCAACTGAAGCCACTGAGACAGCATGGCCTACAGTGGGTCTGGAGAATTCCAAAGCACTTAGTAGCTGGTAGGAAAACATGGTATTTACTATACCATAAGCTAAGCAGTTGCAGAATGAAATGTGGCAATACAGTTACCTTTCCACTGACTGATAGGTTCTGATGATTTATTTATTTGCTTTTTTTTTTTTTTTTTTTTTTTGGTTTACTACTTTATGGTAAAATGATGGTGTACTGGAAAGACTCAAATTCCAATCCCAGCTCTTCTAGTCGTGGCTGTTTGCACCCTAAGACAGTGCTTTAGCCATTCTGGACTTGTCTTTCCTCACCTGTAAAATGAACATAATATTATCTGCTCTGCTGACTTAATGTGGTTAGAGTGTGGGGGAAATGAGAAATCAATGGATATCACTTTAAGAAGCATTTTAAAGCCAAGTGGAGATCGCTCTTTTCCTTGATAGAACTCCTCCCAGTAATTCAGACTTTAATCAGAAGCCCACGTATTTTAGTGGTTCACAGTTCTGGCTCTGGAGTCAGACAGGGCTGGGTGGGCATCCTCTCAAAGCAACTTGCTCATAGGGGATCTTGAATAAGCCACTTGTGTAACCTGAGCTGCATGCACCCCCACCTCCCCATCTTCCTCATCTTCAAAATGAGAGTAATGGTAATGCAGACCTGACAGAGTGGCAGCATGGGCTGACTGAGATGACTGCGCTAGCGCAGTGCCTGGTGTGTGGTCAGTGCTCAGTAACTGTGAGCTGTGACTAGGGTTCAAGTCCCTTTACCCACACAGTTAAGCATGAGCACACCCTGAAAACACTGCCCTGCACTTGTGCTCCTGACATGCACGGCACACAGGCAGGCTGGCTCTTCGAGAGAGAGAGGTGACAGAACACCACTGCTTCCTACAGTTCTCCATTTCCTGTGCCTTCCAGTGGTATTCAAAACACTTCCCGATTCAACTCAAGAAATTTAGCACATCTTCCGAAGAAATTATTATTGTCATTAGCACGTTACTACCCATGAAAATCTGCACAGGAACAGAATACCCAGAGTGTAATGCTGTACGTTCATCACCTTGTGAGCACCATATGTACGCGGACATTTTTGTTTTGGTTGTTGCTTTTTGTGCACCAAAGCTAAAAGACACGCCCGATGGTGTTTGTTGATCTTATGACTAACAGAGTTAGCAAAGACCCCGTGAGGATATTCAAACAGGAAGAAAGATAAGGATTGCAGTACAGAGAAAAGGCGCAGGGGCAATACCTCCTGATAAAAGGGCAAATAGGACCATCCTCCCTTTTATCAGCTTCTGTACGTGCATGCATCTGGCAAAGAGAACATTCCTAACTTGCATTATGAGTAAAGAAATCGAAAGGAGAATCTATTTTGGTGATTTCCATGAAACTTCCCTTTGATGTGGACTGAGATTAATAAACATCCCTGTCCAGCTGTAGTCCCCCAGCTCTCCCTCCACTCCATCGCTTTCTTTCCTTGTGAATCTCGTTACGTGTGGTTTAGCGTGACAGATCGTTTTTACTTTCCAGGTTTCCAAAGGTGGTAATTTCTTGCACTTTACATGACTATGTATACTAAAGATGAAATATTGCTTCAAAGTAACTACAGTTTTAGGTGCCCAAATTGCTTCATTCTTTTGAATAACATTTCTTCCTCTTTATATATATATATATATATTTTTTACCATATAAAATAAAAAATATATATAATATTTCAGCCCTGAACCCAAACTAAAATTCCTTCCATTAAAGGGTATGTTCATTATTTACTTTGAAATGAATGCCTTATGGATCCTCAAACCTAAGCTTGGAAAATAGGAAATAATTCACTCTGGCTTGAAAAGGGTGGGGATTTCTTTGTTTCTTTTTATATTTATTCAGGAAAAGCTGACAATCGTCCCACATTAATGAACTACACCATCAATCACAGAGTTGACAATGAGCGGAAAAGCGAGGTATATGTCAGGCTGACGGCATATTGCCTTTTTCAGCGAGGGCACGGCTGTTTATAGCACTTTCATTGGCAAAATTCTTCTTTGCACTGGAACAGGAATAGAAAGAAGAATTAGAAAGGCAGCCAGTGGAAAGAGCTTTATGTTTTCAAATTGTGGAAAAAAAATAATAGGGGAAAATTGAGAAATGATTATTTTGGTAGTTTGTGGACCTATCACACAGGATGTAGAGAGTAAATGGAAAACAGGAGACAAATGGCGTTTCTTTGATCTGGCCTCATTCTATAGGGCTTCGTCTTTTCCCAGGACCATGGCAAAAAGTTTCAAAGGTTCTGTACATCAACTGCACTGGAACCCTGAGAGTGTCATGCAAGTGAATTTGTAGTAATGGATGTACACTACTCTGAGCCATCCACCTTGGATCAGGATACACACATACATGCGCGCGCACGTGCGCACACATGCATTCACAGGTTTGAGCTGGTGATTGATTATGAAAATGACTTCCGTGGCCTCAGGAAGTGGTAGAATTTCCTCCCTTCCCAGGTCCTAATCTCCTCTGGTACCGGGTGGTGAGAAGAAAGCTAAGCCCTGGTGGAATCACTGTGTCAGGCAATGTTTTGGTGAATTGTGACTTATGTCAACTGCCATGAGTGGATGCCACCAACATCATTCTTTTTTGGGGACGATTTCTCCCTTCTCTTTCAAAATCTGAACAGCTCTGACCTGTGTCATTAAGTTGGCCATCAAGGACAAGCTTAAGGTGACACCAGCAGCTGGTAGTTACAAGAATTTATTATGTGTTAAGACCAGTATGGCTGCTACTTCGTGTAATTATCGTAATAGCCGTGGGAGGTGCAGGAGTGTTGTCACAGATAAGGAAACAGGTTTAGAGAGATGAAATGGCTGGTGCGGGGTGCCGTAGAGTCAGTGAATGCTGAGTTACATTTTGAGGGTCTCTAACTACAGATTCCAGTCTCCCCAATGCTTTTCAGAACTTTTGGCCTCAGAACCTTTTACTCTCTTAAAAATTATTGAGAATTCAAAGAGCTTTTGTTTTTGTGGCTCCTAGATATCCGTATTAACTGTATGATGAATACAAATATTTCTTATTCATTTAAAAATGACAGTAGTGAACCCATCACATGTTAACATAAGTAACACATAAAATAAGCAGTAACAGTTTGCTGAAACAAAGATATTTAGTGAGAGGAGTGGTATTTTTTTACATTTTTACAAATTTATTCAATGTCTGATTTAATATAAGATAGGTTTCTCAGTTTTTCTTCGGCGTTAGGTTGCTATATGTTATTTTGGCTGATGTATATGAAGAAAATATTCTTAAATACATGAGGTTGAAAAAAGTGGAGTATTTTAATAGTTTTTTAAAAGGTAACTGTGAATATTCTTCTTTGATACTACATCAAAACTCAACAAGTGGTAGTTTTTAAAAAGTTACTTGTAGGGCTGTATATGAAACCATATCAGTGAACTTTTGGTACTCTTCATGTTAAAATCTATTGGTGTATCTTTCCCTTTAATCTTTTTATCTATCAGGATTTTATAGCATCATGCATTGGTTATTTGGAAAGTAATCGATTCACTGATATATCCACGAGTCATATAACATTTTATTCTAGAATGCTAAAAATTTGTATTCATTAATATTATAATAAATCTCATAAGTAAAGTTATTAGGAAGCTGCCAAGCTCATAGTGATGAATACAAATTTTCCAGAATTCCAACTTTTGACTTGAAAGCTTGAATTTTATCATTGGCAACACATGACTGTCAATTGTTTTCCTTGAAGTGTCAGTCTCACTTTGCTCATTTGTGTGAGGATGTTTCCCAAGTACCCGAGTCAGACTAAGCATTGCTTGTCAGTCATGCCTGCAAGTGAACAGGGTGTTTTGCAAAATGAAAGGACTAATTCAGCTTACAGTTCCAACAACTGCACAAGCACCTTACCTGGACATAATCATGGTTCTTCTGCATGCAATCAAAAGTTTTGATATTTTTCATTTCATCTCCCAGAATATTAAGAAGTCCTAAGAAGGGTCAAGATGATATAAAATTTAATATTTTCATAAAATTTAATAAAATTAATAATTTATACTACTTCATCAAGAACATTTTTAAGTGAAATGTTTTTTTTACGTGGTGTATGTGCACACCTGTGCCCATGTGTGTTTGCTTGTGTTTACCGTGAGTTCATGGTGGCGAAGAATCTAATGTCTGCTAAGTAGAGTTTGGTGCCATAGCCTTATTCTCAGTAAGTTATGATCATTGCTTTACCCATCATTGCTTTTACATCTTTCGTACAAATATCAGCCCAGTAATTTTCTTAGGAAAATAGTTTTGACCTCATGCATTTCCTAAAAGAGACTTAGTGGCCTTCTGGGTTCTGTGGGGCAGCATTTGAGAACTGCTCTACATAATGCTCTCTCTCAAAAATGCTACTGGTGGACAAACACCTTTCTGTAGCAAAACACCAGGAAAAGCAAAAATGGTAGGCTAGTAAAAAATCAGAGAAGGATATTATTCTTACAATAAAATTTTCATACGTATTTCATATATGTATGTCTATAATGGCAAATAAAATGTTGGTAGCTTTTTATCTCTTATTAAGTCTTTGTGCTTCTTTTCACATAAGGAGAAAAAACCTACTGTGGCTCAGCAGAGAGCATACTTTGAAGTCCTCAGTGACGGCTGGACTTGGTTTTCACTTTCCCACATCGACATGCAGCACACTGATGCTGCGTGTCCAATCCTGAAGACTAGCTGCTGGGAATTGATTTAGAATATTTGTGTATAGTGACAACATTTTAAGAGGCAAAACACCACCAATTTCTCATGAATGATTGGACAAATTTCTTTTCTGTGACATGAAAACATCTCATGTGCCCTTTTAGCCGAGAGAGGTCTAAAGACCAATTCTTTAACTAGATGGGAAAGGTTCCTAAAAACTAAACCTAGCAACTAATTTTGAAAGACTCTTGAGACATTTTGAGATTTCTAGGGAAACTGATCATTGGTACTAATATGCTTTTTGAAGTTATCCCTCTGTTGTGTAGAATGACTGTTGGCCGCATTTCCTATTTTGGGGGCATTACACAGACTCAGAAATTACCTGTGTCTCAGGCTGCATCATAGATAAGTCTCATGCTGGAGTCTCTGGGTAAGAACTGTCAATATGGGTCTTTCATTCTGTTTTTTTTGTGAGAACTTTTTCTTTCAAAGAAAAAAACGAAACAGAAAAACGCTTGTGTGTGCCTGAGGTTCATTCCCTGCAATCTGAGAAGCGTGGTGTTTGGGCTGAGCCTTTGAAGCTTCCATGACAGAGAAATGCTTGAGATAGAGGCACTAAAGTTTTCAGGTTGTAGATATTTTTCAGTAGTAGGTGAAATGCATGCATAATACACTTTGCTATCGGGCACCGCTAGGGAATCGAAAGTCTGTCTGATAAATTAAGTCACCAGTGTTGTCCAAAGTGTGGGCAGATGCCAGTGAATGTACCAGCATTGCCTCGAACATGATTTTAGGAGACACACAGACATTTTCAATTTAACCATGATAGCCCTATTTTTTTTTTATGGTTGTCTTCAATTTATTGGTTTTCTAAGTATAGTTTTCTTTGAAAATAATTTTACTTAAATGGCGAGTCAGTTGGAAGCAGGATTGTTAAGTAAATAATAATAACAGCAGTAGGTGGATTGGCAAAATGATATACAAAGGACTGAAGTCCGAGGGAGCTGAAATAGTTCGGGCAGGTCCAGTGCATTGGTTTACTTGCCAGCATTATCTGTGGAGTGGCTACCTCTTCCAGGTACTGTGCATTCAGCAGTCACTAACATACACAAAGGCCCTGCCCTTGTGGGACTCTCATTGCAGATGGGGAAGTAAATGTATAACATAATGTGGGGCAGCTAATGGTATACAGAAAAATAAAGCAGCATCTGGGGCTGGAGCTTGACAGGGGGGTAGTATTTTGGAAAAAGCTGAGGGAAAGCCTGGTTGACAAGGTTGTGTTTGAGAACAGACCCCCATGAACTGAGTTTAGCTCATTTTAGCAAGCATGTGTTGGGTGTTTGGCTTTGGAATACATATATGAATAAGTGGTCAGGGAAGCTCAGAATTGGGATCAGAGGTAATAATTATAATTTAATAGGATCTATAAGATGAATAGGATAAAAGTCATTAGTGATCTATAAAAAGGATACTTTGGTTCCACAGAGGAGGGGAATGGCTATCCCAAGCAAAGGAAATGAGGTCATGGAAGTTATCTTAGAGGCAGCGGTTGCTTTGTACTCAACCTTTCAGCATGGGAGGAGTTAACAGGGGAAGGGGATTTTGGGAAGGCAAGGTCATTTACCACACAAGAAACAGGATGTGCAAAGGTGAAAAGCATTCCTAGTAGGTAAAATCTGGATTTGGAGGGACTGAGAAATAGATGGAGGGTAAGCAACACTAGGTATGTGGATTCACAAGTTTTAGAGAATTGGAAACTTGAAAATACTTAATACTAACCTGTACAGAATGCACAATGTTTCTGTTGATTCAGAATGTGGCTGAATGTCCAGTATCCCTCTTAGACCCAGTTAAGAAGGGCCTCTGCTCTGGACTCTGCCCTCCAGAAGGTCCCACATGGCCCTTCCCAAGCCTTGCTCCTTCCTATGGGACCAGAGGTCCTTGGGACCACCTGAAACCTATGCACCTTCAATATCACGGTACAATCCAGGAATTCAATGCCCCAAAGGCCCTGAGTTCACTTTCAAGGCCCATGTGGGTCCCTCACCTGGTCCTACCTCCCTGGGGAGTGCTGGTGTGTGCAGCCCAGTTTTGAGGGGTGGACGAAGGGCTGTTTTGTGGAGAATGAGGAAGAAGATTGGATGGGAAAGTTCAAGTGTTGATGTGTGTTTGCGAGGCCCCTTGAGATGCTGATCTGCACCAGAGGTGGGAGAAGAAGGGGACGTGTGGTGGGGTGGCTTCCTTGTGCCACCAGGGTCTTGAGAGGAGGTGTGACATATTTCATTTAAAGTTTGTCTTATAGCCTTAATGTATTTAGCCATGAGGTATGTGAGTCTTCTTTTATGAGGGATGGGGCTGAGTATCATAATGCTTTGCATTTTTTGCCTTTAAACTAGAAACACAGCAATGACCATGGAGATACACAATTCCTATAAGGCCACTCAAGCAGACTTACTAAATTTGCAGTTTTGGGAGGAGAAGTTATGTGAAGATTTGCCTCACTTTCCGTAATTTTGCCTACCTCACTACATCATATATTCATATCTTGAATTGAACTAAATAGTTAAGAATAAGTACATGTCTTGAAATCACTTTTAGAGAAGAGATTTGGAGAGAGTAAAAGAAAATTTCACATTTTGGGGGGTAAAAGGCAGAAATCACACCTTCCAAATCTAAATAATATTTTTTGTCATTAACCTATAGAATGAGTTGAATAAAATATTTTATAAAAATTAGGAAAAATTATGACAAAACCATCATTACTTTATCAAGAAAGTACATCAAGAAATGATAAGCTTACAAGTTATAAAGTCCTGAGTATGTTTCTTGACTTGATTAACAAATACTAAGTACTTCCAGAAAAATTCCTTCCTAGATAAAAAGATCCAAGAAATCAGCATGATCATTAGATTTATCCAATAAAAGAAAGGGCGTAGGACAGAGCATGTTCCAGATAAGTCCTGTGTAATACTCCTGAAAGCCATGAGGTCACCAATAAATTAAAGTTGTATTTGGGGCCCAGAATCTGTTAAAGCCCAAGGCAGGAGGCCAGACTGCCAGAAACAGAACTGAGAACCTTGGGGAGACTGAATCCTCTTTGTTGCAATACTTGACCCATCGTTGCACCCCTGGAATCCAGTGGATTTGAGGTAACGGTACAGTTCTGTCTCTATCCATCATGCGACAAAATTGCATTGCACATCTCTGACCAAAGATGAGATCATTTTTCTTAGCTCATAGTTTGAGGCTTAGGCTGCCCTACCCATAGGTGGAGTAATACAGAACGTCTGTGCCCCGGGACATGAAGTGGGAGGGGACTAAGATTTTATCACTCAGCTATCCCATGCCAGTGGGGGTGCTGGGTTCTTTCTTTAATGGTCTAATTAATCCTGGCAGGAAGATGGGAGAGCTTGAAGAATATATCCAAGCCCACAGAGCTTCACCAATGGCAGGTCTTAGAGTCAATACCACTGTCCATATGATGCCTTTTGTATGCTCTTTCCTTGGCACCGTGCTGAGGGGTGACAGAAGCTTTCTGCCCTGGAAGGTTGTTTAGCCTCCAAGGGTCACAAGGCTCAGAGAAACTTGGAGATTCTACAGTCACAGAATTAGTCTGTGACTTGCATGCCCACTGCCACATTCCTAGCAGGTCTAAGCCAAATGTATCTAGAGTTTTCCCCAGCACTGAACTGCTACTCTGCCTAAAATTTTCCCCTATTCTGTATTGAATCTTAGTCTCTTGCTAAATAAAATATGATCCCAGGAAGATGCTATTAATACCTAGGTTCAAAGTATTTTACACCATTTGTATGTAAGAACCCAAGGACAAGCCCTGGCTGGTGTAGCTCAGTGGATTGAGCGTGGGCCTTCGAACCAAAGGATCGTGGTTCCATTCCCAGTCAGAGCACATGCCTGGGTTGCAGGCCAGTTCCCAGCAGGGAACGCACGAGAGGCAACCATACATTGATATTTCTCTCCCTCTCTCCTTCCCTTCCCCTCTAAAGATAAACAAATAAAATTAAAAAAAAAAAAAAAAGAACCCAAGGACAACAGAATGTTGGGAGAAGCAGAAAAGGAAAAATCTGGTCTCTGGGGAAGGCCCTGGCATGCCCTTTCTCCACTTTCATACCTCTTGCCCCACTCCTGAAATTCTCCCATTAAGGTAGAGAGAATCTGCAAGACAGAAGCTGACTTTTCTTCAAAGCTTGGCCAAGATATCAGGGGCTGCCTTGTTGGACAATGTGGAGGGATAAGTAACCAGAAAGCCCCGGCTTCTCTTAGTCCATGGCTATTTGTGTGCCAGAGGGCTTTGTCTGCTCTGAGTCTGTTGCTGGAGACCAGACTGTGCCTCTTATATAATTGATGCATTTCTGAAATACTAAAACCAGAACGCATTTTCAAAAAAAAGACCAAAACAAAACAAAACAAAAAAAAAAACCCAACCCCACAAAAAACAAAAACTAGAAGAACAAGTTTTCTTGTTCAGGATTTTTGCATGATGGAAAAAATCAACCTGAAATTTTCTGCATTGTTAGTTTGAATGTTCAGAAATCAAAATGAACCAGGGAACTTGTTAGCACTGTCTAGAGTAAAGAATTCTTACCTAGTAAAATAGTCATTCATGAATTTTCTGCTTTATTAGTTTGAGCAAAACTGTGTTTTTTGCCCTACTGGGTCTCTTGATGTAATGGGGTATTGGGATTTTGAGGTGGCAATGAATTTCTGATAAAATAACCATTCAAATGATGAAATGTAAAATGGTGATGCAAGATCAGTTGTTCTCATTATGAGGCATCAGGCTAATAGGGTGTACATGTGGAAGTCAGGTAAAATTTCAGACACAGCCTTCCAAGGAATATGGTTCCTGACTCAAAAGGGGTACAACAGTGCACTCCGAGTTCTCGCCCTCGGAGGAGAGCCTGAGGTCAGGGAGTGCTGCCCACAGGTTGTGGTGCTCTTGGTTGTGTCAGCACAGCCCCCTGTAGCAAGGCACGTTCAGATTTTTTATGGTGGGCTTCGTATGATGCAGCTCCTTTGACTCTAAGGGCAGGCGTTTAAAGAGGCTCACAAAGCCAGCTTAGCCGTTGGATTTGGGTCTACACACAGTGCTGGAGTTTCCCATTTGTCTCTCGGGGGTGGGATTGAAAGAGGAATCTTATAGTCACCTAATGTGGTGGCCCGCAGAGATGAGAGAGTAGCTCATGGTGTCCTCCGTCTGGAGGACACTTACCTGCAGGACTGGTAAACCCATCCCACTAAAGGTGTGAATGGTTTACCTGTGGCTTGCTATCTGCTCCTTCTTTCTGGGAAGTGTGGGATCCCCCATCAGAATGAGAAGAGAAGGGGACTTTCTCTTCTGTGATAAAAGCGGAGGGAGGTATTGTAGGTAGGTCCTTTATGTGTCTGCCTACTTTCTTACCTAGGACAGGCTGAATTTCCTTACTGGCACATTTCTCCCCAATTAGACTGGAATCAGATTTTCAGTCTGGTTTGTTTAATCTCCTAATCTCTTGGTTCTGGCCAAGATCTGAACTTGTTTGTCAGTTTTACTTTTGCTGGTGTGATTCTGGGTCTGATTTAGACTGAATAGAGTCAGAGAGAGCGGCAGTGGGAATCGCCTTGTATATTTCAAAGTGCTTTGTCGTTATTTAATTTTAAATTTAAAGCAATCTTTTGAAGTTCATGGGGAAAGTATTGTTAGTCCCATTTTACAGATAAGAAAAGAAGGCTCAGAGTGGTGAAAGGTCTTGTCCAAGGCCGTTTAGCTTGGTGTCTGCCTCCCAACATTACTTCCGCTGCTTTCCAAACTAATCAGGGTACTTCCCACTATCACTGTTGTTTTTGCGAATAGAATTTTTCTTATTTTTCAGCCAAAAAAATACTGAGACTTTAAGCAACATTTTTTTTTCTCTTGATAATCCATCGATGCAGTAGCTGAACAAGAGACCAAGTGCAGACCTCTTTGTAGGCTGTGCTCAATCCCTAAGAAGGCTAAAGGAAGCAGCAGGGCTCTTAATATATCCCATAGTGGACATAAATCCTATAAAACACATTTCAGCAGCAAAATAGACAGGCACAGTAATTTCGGTGTAAAATGTGCAAAGTCTTATTTACAGAACATCTCACGATGCTTGTTCCCAGATGTCTTTTTAAAGAAATTTTTAGTTACATGCAAAGGAACTGAAAACCAGGAACATAATTGGTAAGAAACGTAAATCTGTCCAAAAAAAACAGTTACAACAACTTGATGAGATATATATTTTCTCAGCATCAGCATAAAAGAAAGAACATTCTGATCCAGAAATGGTCTGTAAGTAAATAAACTTTAATTGGTTTGACAATGCCCCTTTTCCTGGTAGTGCCAAGAATCCTAGCATTATAATTACACAGTTCTGGGCAGGCATGTGGTTTCCATTAAGAAAGACTTGTGATTGACTGAGTTCATGAGGCATGTCAGAAAAAACACATCAATGTCTTTATAAGAAGGGAAGAGAAATGGATCTAAATGTATTTATAACTTCACACGATACACATTCATAAATAGTTTCAAAAGGGCATACATTTCTTTAATTCCGATGGAAAAAAAAATCACTAAGGAAGCCATTTGGGAGCATTTTGGTCTCTGCTTCTGTATAAACTCAACACAGTTACTTGCATTTAGGCAAAAGGGACACCTTTTTGCCCTTACAAGGATTTATTTAAGGGTTCTGTCAGGAAAATGTTGAGAAATGGCTTTACCATTAACAAAAAGATTTTTCAGATCCATTCTCAGCCTGGCGTGGTGAGCCAGGCAGCGTTTATTTTCCTTCAGTCCTACCCCCGCTCCCGATTTTTAAAAGAAGAGGAAACTGAGTCTTGGGAAGTTAGCGAGCTCAAGGTCTCAGAGCTGGTAAACACTTTAATTGAAAATGTGTTGCATAAACATTAGAGGGGGTGAATTAGGTAAGTGGGTAGGGGCGTTTGAGCCCTTGCAAATGCCGAAAGCTCCACAGGTAACGCAGATAAAACTTTAAACAGTTTAAATTTATATGCAGAAGGAGAAAACTGGCTAGGTGGGAGAGGGTGAGTTTCCTCCAAGGACATTTTAAACTAAAGCCTAATGACTTGCCTCAATCACCCGAAGTGACTAAAATATTGAATAGTTTATTTTCTGCTTTTGCATAAATACTTTTAAGATGACAAGCATTTCTAGGCCAGCCAAATACTGTCATCCTTTGGCAATGTTAACATCTCAGTCTTGATATATTTTCTTGACAACAGAACAATTGCGTGTGTGTGTACTTTTTCTTTTCTTGAAAAACATTTTGTCAATAAGTAGTGGCAAAACATGTGGTTAAAGAGACTATCTCTACAAAGGCATCTCTTACATAAAATATGAGGTTTTTTCCAACTTAAACAATAAACCAGTGATTTACTCAATGGAATGTCTCGAACTGTTTTTATAAGCAGCAGTTCAGATATTTTTAAGCAGCCATCTGGTATTCTAGAGTGGATACGCAAAATATTATAGTTTGAAATTAATGAAACAATGCCTGCGATGCCAGCAATAGTAAAAATAACAATGAATAATAGCCACTATTTATCGAGTACTTAAACTGTGTGCCAGGCATTCTGCTCTGTGGTACATACTTATATTTGTTTAGTACTCTCATCAGCACTAGGAGATTATTAACCCCGTTTTACAGATGGAGAAACTAAGGCTGAGCTGTAAATTGCTCATGCTTACACAGATATAAAGGGGCAGAGCCGAGACCTCCCCCCTGCCCCCCTCTGACAGTACTGCTCTGCTACTCCTTCTGTAGTGACTGGACGTGGAGGCAGTTAGCACAACCTATGCCTAAGGCTCAGTGCTGAGATGCTTCTGCTGTGTCCTCAGCATTTCATTGGCTCTTGTTACCACTTGGCTCGTCAGTGCTGAGGAAAATGGAGAGCGATTCTAGAGTTAGATGGTCTCTGACACAAAAGCCTGGAAAATACAAGTCCTCACAGGACCACCTTACAGAAACAGTGCAATGCTGTTATTAGTCTATGTTCTTACATCAAAGTGGAAGTGTACTCATGTCTGCCCCTCCTAACAATAATTCCCATTAAATATCACTCTGAATAGTGAGAGAGAAAGAGACCAAGGCACAGGGAGATTAAGGGACTTGCTTGAAGTCACACAGCCTAGTTTTTGCGTGAGTTAGGGCTAGAAACTGGACTTGCGGACTTGGAGCCCGTTTCTGCATGGAATTGCGTTGCCTCTTGATGCCAGGCCTGGTGCCTATTGTCCAGGACTGAAGGAGTGCCATTTCAGGGAGAGCTGGTCTTCACGGGCCCATTCTTTGGTTTTCCCACGGTAGTTCAGGCCTGCCTTCTTCCAGTAACCTTCTCACTTGCCACCCTGCTTAGAGTCTCCTCCTCTGATCTGCCCCTCCAACTGCAGCCAGGGAAGCCTTCTTTGCAGAGCACTTCTGATTAACCCTTATCCAACAAAGAGGCTCCAGCTAGCTTCACAGAGCCAAGATGACTGCATGCAGCCCCAAGGAGAGCACCCCAGTGCTGTCCAGTTTTCCCGATTATGTACTTTCTCCTGTCCTACCTATGCTTTGTACCCTGAAGGCCTCCACCCTGTGTTTAGAATCCATCCCATCCTATGCCAGGATGCTCATGTTTTGCTTCCTCCTGGAAGCTTCCTCATCCATCTCTTAATCCCCCTCTTCGACAGCTCCTCTGCTGTTCTGTTTTTTGTTGGGATCTCTCATGTCACGTGTCCCTTTCCCCCTTACTTCCTAGTTGTTTTTCTGTGTTCTAACCCCCCTGCTAAGACTGTAAGCTCCTCAAGGGCTGTGCTGTCTAGAGCATTGCATAGAAATAATGTGCCCATGGCACTGAGCAAGCAGGTAGTCAGCGGGTGTTGTCTTGAATGAAGAAAGGGGTGAGCTATAGTACATCTTAGGTGTTGTTATAATACTTAATATGTCTTGAATGAATGAGCACATGAATGAATGGCTATGATAGGTACTTGGCCCCTCATACATCCTTCCAGCATCTCGAGGAGAATTTTTGAAGTAGTTACTGCTGTCCTCTGTTCTTGGTGCTCGTGGCCCCTGCTTTCATGGCCATAAGCTGGGTTTGGAGCTGCACAAAGGGAGGAGGACTTTAGTGAGAAGGGCTGCACCCGGGCTCCATGTTTTCCATCAGCCTTGATCCCAGGGATGCCTGCATTTGGTTCTAATTGGTGGTGGATTACAGTGATCACTGTAACTAAGCACTTAGCCTGTGGGTTTCCAAGAGCCTCATGGCCATTTGTATCCATCATTTGACATGAAGAGGTTGGCGTCTGCTCTCCAGTCTGACAAGAAATTGCCCATCGTTTGGCACAGGAGCCGTGGTCTGTATTCAGGCCCAATTGTGCACTCTGTTCACAACCAAGAAGCCCAGCTCTCTGCAGTGGGGATTGAAGGAGGAGGCTTTGCAGAAAGCCCTCCTTCCCCAGGCTGTCCTTTCCTGTTTCTTGCTGGTACAAGAGGTGCAGACTCTAGCCATTCATGTGCTGGGATGTTGGAGGCTTGTGGCTCATCTAGATGTTGGGCATGCATGGGAGAATTTACTGGGTGTTGGAGAGCCGGGAAGTCATCCTGTCTCTTGGTACCTCTCAGAGGGTGGTGGCAGCTGGAGTCACGCTGCAGGTGTTTCAGTCATGTTTCTCCTGGGCAGAGAGGAGGGCCTCCGCTGGTGGTGGGCAAGGCCAGGGGCTGCCAGAGGGTTTTCTGTTGGAATCGTGGAGAAGCTGGTTCAACTGGAGATGCCAGCTGCTGAATGATGCAAAGGGGAAAATCCCTTCTAGGAATTGCTTTTCCTTTCTCTCCCTGTGTCACTCCACTGGCTCAATTTTGTCCAATTCTGAACCAGAAGGAGAGAAATGGAGCAATATATTGAAAGCAGGGATCTCTCTTCTGCGTCAGGGGGAGCAAACTTAACAGACTATGCATTTTTCTGTATTTATATTATTATTGACATGTTCTGGGGGGCAGACTCAGAAGAACAGTGGGGCCTATTTAAAGCCTGTTGGGATTGCATCAGCTGATACGAGAGCAGCCCAATCCACTGCACTGCTCACTCTCAAGGCAGATCGTCCTTTGGTTACAAGCCATAGACACTGATTCTTGACAACTTAAGCAAAAAAAAAAAAAAAAGGGGGGGGTTATTGGAGAAATAAACGGAAAGTTTAAGAGTTATAAGAACAGTCAAATAATTAGGTTGTGGGAAGGTAAGGATGTGAAGCAGCCCTGGGGATCTGGGTCATAGAATGCAAAGGTCTCTCAGGATGGTGCCAGGCAAAGACCTGGCTCCTACTGTTTCCTCCCCAGTGTCCTACTCATCTGAAGATTCAACATCTTGGGAGAGAGATTTGGATTGTCCTGATGGTTATCCATTTCTCTAAGATCATGCAGAGTGGACTGGGGCAGTTTACTAAAGGAATATTATAATTATGAAAAAGACGGATTGGATCCGTCAAAAGACGGATTGGACGGATATCTGGTGGATAACAGATATCCACCAGAATGGGCCAGGTCCATTGCAGATGGGCTCACAGCTTTTTCCATCTTTCTGAGCAGAGGTATTCATTCATTCATTCATTCATTCATTCATTCATTCATTCATTCATTCATTTCATTCATTCCTTCCTTCCACCCACTACGAACAACTACTATCACCCAGACAATGTGCTAGATTCTGAAAATACAGTATTTAATAATTCAGTCATCTAAGTTGTCAGATGCGCTCCGGAGAGAGAGTTGGGGACAATCATATGCTTTCCCCAAAACGCTGCTCCAGGGAGCCGAGGCAGCATCCTGATTCCCGAGAGTCTGAGATGTGCTCAGAAGGGGCCCTGCACCTCGTCCTGCCCTCCTCTGCAGTCTTCTCACATTTTGCTGTCCCAGCTTTCACTCATTACAGTGATTGCTTCTAGTGTTTTTTTTTCCTTTATGTATTTACCCACATAGTTTGTAGTATGTAAATTGCAACTCATTTACATTTCTTTAGAACTGTTCTTATGTATTTTTTTCTTGGGCAGTTAGTTATGTCATAACCCCCATTAATTTTCCAGGAACTCAAGGGCACATACAGTGTTTCTACTTTTTGTGGGTTTCCCTACCTACTTCTTTCTTGAATGTCTAGTCTTGGAAGGAAGCTCCAGGTGATGGAGCCTCTGCCTACCTGTGTGACTTTGGAAGTCTTCCGAACCTCTCTGTGCCTTCTTCATTCTCCCATCTGTCTATGAGGTAATCCCTGCCCCACCTACTTCATCAGATTCTTGGGAGGATCAAATGAAATGAGAGATGTTAAAAGGCTCTGAAAACTTAAGAGTGTTCTCAAAGCCCAGGGGAGTACTAAGATTTTGTGGCTTTAGGATAGAGGCCTGAATATGAGGTGTGACGACTCAGTAAAGAAAATAAAAATAATAGTAACAGGAGCCCAACTTTACCCAGTGTTTATTATTCTCCAGGCACTACGCTAAGCCTTTACATAAATATCTCATGTAGTGCTCACCTACTAGCCTATATGGGAAATATTAATGTTATTTCCATTTTGCAGAAGAAACTGAGGCTCAGAAAGGTGAAATAGTTTGCTCAAGGGCACATAGTTGGCATGTGGGAAGCCTGGATTTTATTGAAAATCGGACTGCATTAGCTGCCCAATAGCTACCTGATATTTCTCCAGACCTCCTAGTTCTAGGATGGGAAGTTCATTGTTAGTGCAGGGTTAGAAATGTGAGCCCTGGAATCAGACAGCCTCAGCTTTAAATGTGGCTAACACCCCACAGCTGTGTGATCTCAGTGCGTTATTGAGTCTCTGAGCTCAGGTTCCTCATTGTGAAGTGGTGGCGACAACAGTGCCTTATTCATAGGGCTGTTTAACAAAAGTACGCACGGAAAGCTATAAAAATGGTAATAATAATCATTATTAATTGGATGGCGAGTGATTGAATTGCAAAGCTGGGGCCCAGACAAGGGTCATATAAGTCTGGCAAATCCAATGAAATGAGAGAAAGATTGAATTCTTCGGAATTTGCTTTCCCTTTCCCCCCAACCTCCAGTTTACAAAAGGCCCCAAATCTCTGCCTCCCTGACTTAATTCAGCCTTCAGATGCATTCGGTTTGGTCTGACGAATATACATATATTTTTAAAATTAGAATTAGATGTCAGCTTTATAAAACTAGAAGATTTCACACTCAGGTCTGTGCATCAGGCTATTCTTTAGGAATTGGAGACTATGACCACGGGCTTCCCTGCTTGCCTGGGAGTCACTCTTGACCGGATACAGCTGCTCTCTTTACGTGGGGGAGCAACACTCCTGTTGGTGTTGGAGTTTGAACCCCCAGCCTGAGAACAGCCCAAGTCAGCCTGGGAAAGCCAGGGGGAGAGACAGAACTGACTCTTTTATTTTAAAAAATCTAGTTCTGAAATTGTACCTGTTCCTAATTTTATACAGGACTTGTCATCAGCATTCACTTGCACCTGCTATGCTGTGAAGGAGAGGGGAGTCCCCTGAAGCATACCAAGGAGGGGAGAGATGAAAAAGAAAATGGGGTGGTGGGGGGGGGAGAGAGAGAGAGAGAGAGAGAGAGAGAGAGAGAGATAGAGAGAGATGGGAAACATGTTGTTTCTTAATTAAGTAAGCTGGGGACAGAGACAGGGGCCAGGAGAGGCAGAGTGGCTTGTGGCCTGGCGTTTATCACGCCATTGCCCCCTGACCTGGGGGCCCTGCTGGACTGAAGAGGCAGGCTGATCGGAATGGCTTTGCTGATATGCCGTTGCTGGGGTAAGTGGTTATTGATGAAGGGACTTAAGTAGCGTGTGGAGAACACCGGCCCTGGGGCTAATGCTCTGATCCCACAGTCTGCACAACTCCCGGGGGCTTGGCTCCACAGCCCTGCCTACACTTGGATTCAGGACCTGAGCTTTGTGGGCTCACTGGCATCCAGGCCAAGGAACCAACCGTATTGTCCTCTTCCTCTCCTTCTCTTAGACATGGGACTGGGAGTTAGAAATCTGGGCTGACCATCTGGGATCCCTGACTTTCAACTTTTAACATTTTAATGGCTTTATTACCAATAAGAGACATGGGAAAACTGCATTAATGGCTTTTGTGGATAATGGTGATTCAGGAGCTGTCACATCAGCACGCTTCAGAAAACATATTTGGTCCCAGAACTTCGAGAGAAAGTGAGGGAAGGTTTGAAAAGAAAAAAAGAAAATGAGAAGCAGGGAGAAAACAGACGTTTGCTTGCCTTGTATCCTTCTTAATGGAACATTAGGATTCAGAAAACTTTAGAGATCGTCTGTCCCAGTGGTTCTCAGCCCTGACCTGACTTTAGGATTTCCTGAGAATCTTTCATGCAAATGCTGATGGGTCCACTCCCTGCTCCAGGCAGTCTGCCTTAACTGGCCTGGGGCAGAGCCCAGGCCTCAGCATTTCCTGAAGGACCAGCAGATCATTGTGGTGCACAGTCGGGTTGAAAATGCTGATTTAAGGCCTTCACTTTGTGGTTGAGATGAGTGATGGTCGGTGACCTCCGAGCAGTCACAAAGCTGGTCAGTGGCAGAACCACCACTGAAAACCTAGGCTGTCCGTGCGTCAGCTCAGGGTGCTTTCTTTCACGCCAGGGTTTCCTGGTAAGCTTCATTCCCAGAACACTCGCAGGCCTTTTTGCCATCTCCTCATGCCATTGGTACTATTAAAAAATAAATTTATGTATATCAGGTCTTCATATTTGATTTTATTTAAAAAGACTTTCTGGCACTGCAGTAAGTGGCAGTGCAGCCTGACGGGCAGTAAACTGGGAGGTGACCACGGCATGAATGCCACGAACAGGAGGCAGCGTGGCAATATTTGCAGCTGGACGCTGGTGCCTGCCAGGAACTCTGCTGAACACGGGGGTTGGCAAGCATCACGTGGTCAAGAAACGCTAGCACCAAACTGAGTCTCTCCCACTGACTTCATCAGGACAACAAAGACAACTGAAACGGGATGGACCTGCTCACTATGTGGCTTGATGTTACTTAATGGTCATGTACTGGCCCCACTAAAATTGTTCTGAATACATGATTAAGACTGCTTTCTTGGCCTTCAAAAAGTGATGGTGGGACTTGTAAGAAAAATACTCTTAAAAAAGGCCAAGTCCCTATAAAACAGAAAAATAAAATTTAAACTCAGGTCATCAGACAAGAGGCTTGAGAAACCTAGAGAACGGAAATTAGAAACCTGGTCCTCAGAACAGAACCGTAGAAATCAGTTTTCAAACCAGGGGAAGATGTGAGCATTGATGGCTCTGGCCACCAAGGGTGTATTTTGTCAGCACCCCCTGTAGGCAGTGGACCCGACTGAAGCGGTCAGTGGCATTTCACAGGGGAGCCTGAGGCTCTGAAGGCTTCCTGTAGGTATTTTACTCCTTTGGGGTTCCAAGTAAAACTGGGATGTTTATGAGCTTCATGGGAAGTCAGCTGCTAAATAAAGGACTCTAATATTGTAACAATAACCAGAATTTTAATTTAATTTTTTTGGCACTGAATTTCCATTTGAAGAGACAGTTCTATGTTCTTTATTCACCACACACACACACACACACACACACACACACACAGTTGCAGCAGAATGAGATTCTGTCCAGAGAAAGTACTAAAATACCCTCAAGTACTTACAGTAATGGCCTGTTCTGGGCCTGGAACCCATGTACTCCGGGTTTTGGTTGAGCACAGGCTGCTATCTCTGTTCGGTCATCTCCATCCCCACCCACTTGGTAGTGTTCTCTTTCCAAATTGAAATACCTGCTTCATATTTCCTTTGATTTTTTTCAAAGACATTAAAGCCGATAGGGAGTCTCAGTCACTGGGTCAATACCCTTTGATTCGTTTACCTGAATGATGTGCTCCTCTTCATGTCATTGCATCCACACAATAATTAAATGTACCTTCAAACGGTATTGAAGGTAGGTAGTCTTTCAGCTTATTGCTTACGTAGTTCAGTTTTGTCCTATAGTTTCCCATCACTCTGCAATCAATACTACTCCAGAGAACATTCCAGCAATATTGGAAAAAGATGCCTCTCATGTCCATGAGTTCAGATGGGATTGTAAATTAGTTGTGTTGGGGAGAACAAGTCAGTCTTACTTTCAGAGAGCTTGCTAAGTGAATCTGCCTCTTCTAAACACACGCGTGCGCACACACACACGTGTGTGTGTGTGTGTGTGTGTGTGTGTGTGTGTGTATCCTCTCCATGGTTCCTTGGGGCCTATTCTTCCATTCTTCCTGTCTTTAGGTTACTAAGAATTTCAACCAAAAGAAAGATAGGGCCTTTTCAAGGTTTGCTGCCAAAGGGAACCCCTGTGCTATTTTACTGTCTCCTGTGCTGTCATGGTAATTTGACAGAAATAAAAAACTGGTGTTTTCCTGACATGAGCTCTGCTGTGGGCCTCAGGGCGTGGGGCTGAGGGCGTCAGGAGCTGCCATGAAGTACGCGTATGCGTCCAGGGCCTCTTAGATGAAGTGTGGCCAGCAGGGCTGGGTGCCAGGTGTGGCAGGGCCTGCAAAGATTTAGTCCCATGTCACACATTTGTCTTGAATTTTCTTTCAGGCTAATGCTTGTTAAGAGCTTCATCCATGGGATGCTGAGTGGAAGTGTTGTGCTTTCAGACCACAAAATCTATCTTTTCTCTTAAATATCAACTGGATTATAGTCTTTGAATCACAGGATTATGGCTATTTTATTAAATTACTTTTAGCTAGGGAGGAGTCTTCAAAGACAGCAAGTTGGACTTGTGAAGGAAAAACCCAGGTATGGCAAAAGGAACTAGACTGTAAATGCCTTGTCATGGGGATTTTTGTTTGGTTCTTCATTTATGTAACAAATACTTGGTGGGTATCTGCAGTGTGTCAGGCTCTATGCTAGGATCCGGAGATGTAGCAGTAACTAAGGCAGACGGAGTTGTAGCTCTCAGGTAGATTAATTTAATTTGTTAATCTTTGTCTGACATACAATAGATCGTCCCTCAATACATGATTAACTGGAAAAAATGTATGTATCTATGTATGTACCTAAGTAAGCTCTCTCTATCTGTGTTTTTATGCTTTGGTCAACTGCACCTTTGATTGAACCTTACTGTGCAAATAATGCTGTTAGTAACAACTGTAGCAGCTAATATTTATTTAATAAATGTCAGTCGATTTGCATACATTAGTTCATTGTCTCAGGGCACTTATCTATTTGACCTAGAGTTTCTAAAGACATTTCTAGGCATGTTCCAAAACCTGTTTACCTTTATCACAGAGTTTCAGTTAGTTTGTGGTTTGGCCTAGGCTGCTAGTGCATTTGGAATCCTCTTTCCCAAGCAATAATTTGACAATTAAATCCTACATGCATAGCTGATGTTAGGCACACAGTAGGCACTCAAGTAGGTTCTGGTTCAGTGAATTGGATGGAATTTTTAAAATGAGGTAATCATGCCAGATCTTTATACTAATGACTTGAAGTCATTATTCATTCCTATTTTGTTATATGTGTCTCTTGATTTTTTTGTAAGGTCCTAGCAAAAGTGTTTTGATGGAATGTTGAAAACAAAATAGTAGCAATATTTCTAAGGGCATCAGTGCCATTTTACAAAATAACCGTAGTTTTTTGCACCCCTTTGCTAGAAGCTTAGGGATTGTTTTATATGTACCACAACATAAAGCCTTTAAAAATACAGAACTCAAAGTACTTGAATGCTTGTAAAGTATTTTAAAATTAATTTTTAATGAGTTTTAATATTTTAATATTGTACTAGATTTTAAGTGAGAAAGTTGTTCTTGTATTAGACAGTGGCGTACAATATTACTTCATGGGATAACATTTAATTAAAACATACTAATTTATGTATTTGTTTATTAGCTTTATTCCTAAAGCAGTGGGAACTTCTGCATGATTTTATGAAAAATGTAAATGAGGGTTTTAGCATCACTAATAATGTTAAATTACCATAGGTAAAGAATGTATGCTTTCTCTTTCATAATTTCATAAAAAAGAACTTTAAGATGTTGATTTGACATGTAATAAAAATAACTTTTCAGTGAAAAGATTAAACTCCCATGAAAACAACCTTCTATTTTTCTAATTTCCTTTTGGCTTTATTAGGTTTTACTTGATTTGTTCTTGTCTCAAAATATTTTCCCCTTGTTTCTGTAATTGCAGGTGTCATTTCGATGCAAGGATATTGCAGTAAGATTTTTTATTTTAAACATTTGGAAATCGTTAGCTGCCTTTACTCAGTATGGTCCACTTTGAGTATTGATGTAACAAATGAGAAACACCTTATTGAACGGTATATGCTCTTGGCCAATTTTGCTTACCCCTAACTTAGATTTTACGCTCCTTGAGATTGGGGCCTGGTTTTGGTGAACTTTCACTGCAGCTTTCCCATCATTCATATTTTAGAAATAAGCAGTAATATTATATAGCCTTAACCTAATTACCAAGGAATTTATTAGCTTATTTTTCCTTTAAAAATTGTTTAAATCTCTTGATACAGGTGGGGAGGAAAAAATGAGAAGAAATGACACGCTTCACTTTTTCAGAGTTTTATTTAATGTCCTTGATGCTAGTGTACAAACACCTATTGTTTTTACTGCCTGGGGTGCATGGACATGCCTTCGGGAGCATCGTGTTTCCAGCAGAAAAGAAAACAGGTTCAAAATGCATTTAAAAGCGACAGCCCTGAGATATTTTCTCTTCATTCTTCCTTTGTTAGTTATTTATATTCACACTTCTTCACTTCACTACATTCCACAGTAAACAGCTTGCAGGGGGGTTGATGCTTGTTAATGAACTGTCAATAAACACATGTTCTCCCCGACTTCTTAAAAAAGACTATTTTAGGGGTGAGCATGCTGGTTTCCAATTCCTGTTCACGCCATGGAGACAGACCGAGGAGTCTTGGCTGAGGACCTGCCTCGGAGCTGGGCACGGCTTGCAGTCACATGGTCGGAGCCCAGCCTTTGTGCCGGGAGCAGAGCGGCAGATTTGGACGGAGAGTGTGCAAGCAGTTATTAGGAAGAAGTCAGGAAGTGTTTGGACAGAGGGCTGATAGCATTCCCAACAAAGCTGATGGACAAGTCTCTTCAAAGAACAAAAGGCAAACACATGCTCAGGGTATGAGGACTTCTCTGTTGACATAAGAGTGACTCAGAAGCTGACCCATGTTTGGAGGGAGGACAAATAATAACATCCTTGTCAAGGGACATGAGGTCCAATCAGTTTCTTTCCTTTCTCCTGCTCTTATTCTCTCTTTGGCTCCTCTTTTCTCTTGGTAGCCGAAACCTGCACCGAAGTGTCTAATGAAGTCCTTATGACTATAAAACACCGATGGCAAGGAACCTCAGTCATTTGAAAAAAATAACACTTTCTTTTCCGCTGTGGTCCACCCCAGTGACTGACCGGGCAGGGGGAAAAAAATGATAGAGGGTGGACATGGGGGAGAGGCCAGAAGCATGCCCTACTGTTGTCGGCACAGTCCTAAACTACAAATTTAACCAGAGAAACTTAGAGCAGCCTTCAAATTATTTATAATTTCATTAGTATTATAGCTGTCTTCTATTCATTTGAAACAAATTGTCCCAAGAGCAACAATTCTGGAAATTTGTGCTTTGGAAAAAAAAATGTTGAATTTACCAGTATTCTTGTCTGTTTTTTTTTTTCCTTAAAAATTTCATGCATTGTTAGGGAAGAAAAGTCTAGTCTAACTCACAAATGCATCCTTATTCTCATGTATATTTGATACCGGCCCCAGTCTAATCTGATAAAGTGCACTTTGCCTGTGGTGTCTTACAATAAGCCGGCTGCATTAGTGCCGGGAAAAATCAATACCGATTTATAATTTACCATCGCAAAAACCTATCACTTTTTATGACCCTCCATCCTGGCTCATTAATATTACATTAAAACATACCCACCCACTGCAACAGGGGGAAATTGTAGCTTGTCAGGTTTACAGCCATAAAGAAACCTTTAATTGGGCTTAGTTTGGGAGTTCAAGCACAGATTTTATTTATTTTTCTTTTTAGTAGATGATATTTACCTTGGTGGATTTTAGGATGATGCATAATACACCTATTTCTCTGAAAAGACTAAAACAAAAGCGTATCACAGAAATTCTGTGAAGTGCACGCTCGTGTAGCTCTCACCACGTACGTTTTAATTGTGCCCAGTCGCACCCTTCCTTGTTGCTCTGTAGTTTGCAACCCTTTCCACTTCCTCCTTCTTTTTGTCTGAGTGTGGGATTTCTTTCTCTGTGTGGAAGCATTCCAGCTGATGATATTTTTCTTATCTTTTTAGCTTGTCATAGTTGATATTTATCCTCCCCCCATCCCCAGACCACAAAGAAGCTAAATGCCATCTTTTGCATTGTCTGTCTCCCAAAGAAAGGATGCATGTTTGATATTTCTTCCACACTGAATGGAGAATATCACACTGACCCTACCTGGAAACTGAGCGATCCTCCTGGTGCTGCTTCTCCCAGCAGATAACTAGAAGTGCGTGTGTGTTCCCTGCAGTCTTTCACCTTACAAAGACCCTCCCCCCAAAAAAAAAATTAAACAATACTCTTCCCTGAACCATGTCTATTAAGCAGCTTTACCCCCATGTGTTTTTGGACTTAAAAGTCTTATATCTAAATTCTTTCCAGATAATGTAAAAAAAAAAATGATGTCACTGTTTATGTTGGCAGCCACAAGGTGCTCTATTTATTTCATACTATTCAAATAGTTTCCAGGGAATTTTTCCTGTTAATATCATGAAGAACCAACCTTACCACATGGCTTGCTGCCTTTCTCTTGCTGCCTGAAAGATGAAGGTCTCCCCAGCTCCCACATGCCCCCCCCCCCCAGAATAAGGAGGTAAAATGTGAAGTGCACAGCAGAGCCGAATAAATAAATAAGGCAGGGGAAGGGGAAATTCAGCATGTCCTCCTGTGTGCAGCAGATCTGCACTGTGCAGCAAATACATGTCGTGATTGGGTTTTTAAAAGACGTCCGCCTCGCCCCTGACTGACAGGGCCTATTGATTTTTTAGGTTTCTGCCGTCATCGGTTTCCAGCCTCACAGCGGCCGCATGTCGGGGGTCAGGGCGCACCGGGGCTCCATGAGCCAGCCCTCGCCACTTCCCAAAGTGAAGGGCCGCTGAAAGAAAATCAATCATGTCATAAGTGAGAAGCATCAAAAATTTTCCCCCTGTATAGCCAAGACCCATCAGCCTGTCTCCACTCAGTAGCTAAGGTTAGGCATCTGTCAAGTCGGACTCGGTGAAAAGTATTAGACATGCCAGTTAACCCATGGGTAGACAGGGTTGGTGTTCTTGCTTAATTTGGGGGCCGGCATCACCCATTTTCTATTCCTCTAGCCTCTGTGTCTCTTTTCCCACTCTTCTCCTTCTGTCCTAAGGCAGGGGGAATTGGGGCCTGGTACCCTGTTTCCTTAAGAACTGGTGGAGAGTCGGAGCGGAAGCTTCCCTTAGCAGGCCCCTGGGAGGGCAGCGCTGTTGTGTTTTACCAAATGGCAGAGTCTGTCTCCCTAAATGAAGCAGACTCGGCACCCCCTTTAGTATCTAGCTTTGGAAACGCACATCACCCAGGTAAGTTTAATTGTTGAATTAATGGCGCACGTCCCACGGGAGGACATTTTTATTTGACCACGGTAGCTGATGTTTCTCAATCGACTGGACGCTAAATTTTCTTCCTGTTCAATGAACTGGGAGAAAATACACTTTCACTTCTCAGAGCAGTGATTGGAATATGCTGTTCTCTCTAAAACACCTTTTGATATTTCTTATATCCCAAATCTGTGGAACTCAATTGTGGAGTCTGGCAAAAGAAACATGAGCTTCAATGTCTAAATTGGAGAAACTCTTTTATGTGTACCTTCTAACTCAGCACTTGGTAATCAGATATAATGTCATGATAGGTACTTTTTGTGATAGAGATTATAGCCGCCGTCTTCTGTGGGAAAGGACTAGGCTTCGGTGCACATCTCGATTGCATTTGTTAAAATCTACAAAGTTAAAATGAGTAGTTCCGTGTGCTCGCCTGTCGTGCTGGACAGGAAAGGGAGATTGCAGAACTGGCGGCTGTCAGGTGGGCCTCACTTCACACTTCCCATCCACTCAGCTCCGCTCCTTCCAGGCTTGTCTCTATGGGTTGACGTGGGTTCCTGGACAGTTGCTGTCAATTTAAGACCAGTGTGAGAGCTCCTGAGAAGAGAAGGGCTTCTCTCTAGAAAATCCCTGGGAAGAGTTCATCTGGGCGAAGGGGCAGATTTGAAGATCTCCTCTACTTGGGATGGCCACCCGGGAGCTTTGGAAGGAAGTGAAAACGCTGTGTTGTAACTTGCCACACCAGAATTGACATTCACCACTTGAACCGAGATGTATACTCGCTAATAAATATTTTATTCCTCTATGCTTCAGGGATGACACTGGCCATCCCACACAGATAAAAAGGCAAAATGTTTCTTTAATCAGTGCTGCGATGTCAGACCGTTAAGGTAATAGTGCTTGAAACTATTAGAATCTCAAAGATATTGACTGGCTTGCTTTTGGCATGGTGATTATAATTACATTTTTAGGCTACACTTTATAGGTTTATACTAGTTATTCTAACATGAAGGAAATTGCTGTCCAGAATTTTAACAGAGGGGAGAATAATCGAGGTTGAAATCCTCAGCAGTCCAGGCATCAGGGGCTGCTAATATACGATCTAATTGTGATCAATACTTTCTTTTCTAGTTTCTGTAATGACAAGGCCTTTGCAATAAAAACACTACCATCTTTTTGAAATCCACAGAAGAATGATAAATGACCCAGGCCTACGTGGGGCGGGGGGGAAGTGTAGTGTATTTTACATTCCTAGTGATTTATTATGGGTTTGGGAACATAGTCGGTGTGAAATCAAGCTTGGGGAGGGGGGAAGAGGGTGAAAGAGGAAAAGTTCCCAACAAAGAAATGCATTCTGCCTAAAACGCCTAGGTTTAAGTCCCATTACCATTGATGTGAGCTAAGTACTCTCATCAGGGACCCTTGAGTATTTACAGGAAAGGGAATAAAGCCAGCACAATGGGTCAGCGCTTTACCGTACGAATGGCTAGGTCCACCTAACTCGTGTGTTACCTAAAAAGGAACAATTTGATTCTGCCTTGACAATGAATGAAAGCTTGGCTGTGAAGTGCTCTGAGCTGGGTCGGTTTGCTTTCAAAACAGTATATTAGGCGGGTTATTGCAGGTGTAAGAAGGGAAATCTGCTCGTTTCATTAAATATCAGAGACTTCACCTCCTTTGGTGTAAAACCAGGTGCCATCATCTCTGACCTCCTTTCGCTTGTATGGGGTGCATTGCTGGCCTCATCAAATCTAACTGGTCATTCAGACCTGACAGGTGAAGTTTTTAAGGGAGGCCGGAAGAGACGTGTGAACTCTATAGTATAAAAAAGTGAATGAAAGTGGTGAAGGTGGACAAGAGAAGTGAAAAATGTGTCAGCGTGATCCCCTGTTCAGCCTCCCTCCCAACTGTTCGTGTGGAACAGGGGCTAAGTCTTGGGCATCCATCTCAGGCTTCTGTCCTAGGTTGACTGTTGACATTTTGGCCCAGGCCGGGCCTTAATATCACTGATGTCTTTCTGTCTTCCTTCCTTTTTTTCTTTCCCTTCTTCCTCTCTCTCACTTTCATTTCATTCCTCAAGTCTTTTTTCCTTCCTTTCAAAAACTAAAACTCTCTTGTTAAAAAGTTGAAAAAACCATGAAGGCACTATACAGCGTGCACAATGTAGAGCCTGGTCCAGTATATTTTCTGCCATTCTCCAGACTCTTTCGTCTCTTAAGAAAATTTCTAGTGTAGCATGGAAGTGAATGGAATTTGTTCCTATTAGCCAGAAAATACCCCGTTTTCCTGTTTTGGTAAACACAGCTTTCGGTAAATACTAATAAAGGTTAAAGGCTCTTATTCAAACATGTGTTTTCTTTGGACAGGTCTGTGGAAGGAGATGCAGGTGGTATAGGAGACTAGGTTTTTACATGAGATTATTAATCATCTCTTTTCCCCCGAATCAGGCTTGAGACGAAAGGGAATCAAGGGTGTTTTCTCCTCAGATATCCAATTCATCCTATCAGATTTCCGGTCCTGACGTGCTCCACCAAGGTTTTAATGTACTACTCTTAGAATGTCTCATCAGTGACCAGAGCTGATGGGGTCTCTGAACATTAGACAGTACCCATTAGTCAGGGTCCCTGGGCTAACATCTTCTGGATGGCATTTTCTTCTAAGTGTGCCATTAGTTAGTATAATGGACTTGTGTCTGTCAGCCTTTGGGGCAGGAGAGAGCAAAGCCTCCAAGACCCTTTGTTAGAAGAATGGACTGTATTTTTTTTTTTTTCCTTGAACCTGGAAACATGTTCCCAGCAACATTTTTAGCCCTTGAGAGACAATAAATGTTAACGGCTTCAGTGAAGTCTTTATGATCTCCCAGGTCAGACAGAAATCTCTTCTTTTTCCCCTTAAAGCCTCAAATATGGATTTACAAAATATTCCTCAAAATCATTATAGTCTTTGGGGTAAATAGTTTTCATTTGAAAACACTTTTATAATACAAACATTTTAAAAAGTGTTCTAAATATGTATTTTTACGATTGATCACGACAGCTCCTTAAAGAGCTGTTATTGCCTATCAGGGAGGTAATGTGTGTGTGTATTCAAGAAATTGCCTACCCAAAAAAATCAATTCAAAGCTGTGTATATTTCCAACGAGAATTTTTTCCCCTTACCAATAAACTCAAAAAAATTATGCAAAACCATTGAAGTTGAGATAGATCATAAAAATCAGTTCAGAGTGGAGGATTTTTGGAATGCCTCTCCAGAGGCAGTTGAAAAAGTCCAGGATGTAAAGGATCAAAACTGGTGGCTACCCATTCGTGGACACTGTGATCACAGGTTATCGAAGATGCGGGTAATTTGCCAGACGTTCTTCCTCAGGCCTGCGTGCTTTCGAAAGTTAAAAGACAAGGCTTTGCTGTGGTTAGGCTCTCTGACTCGTAGGTCGCTGTCTCCTCACATGGGGCTTGAAATCACTCAGGATAGAGTACTTGCTGGTTTATTCAAGCTTTTATTGGATACATCCCTGAAATTAATTTTATTGACTGTGTCACTGAATATGTGCTAGAGATCACACATGTAAGGAGCGTGAGCTGCGTTTGTGGCTTTGGGAGGGCATGCAGAGCTGTAGATACTTTCAGAGTGGTAAATTCTACCGTGGAGGACTGCAGGAAGGGGAGCTCCAGCAAAGCACGTTAGGAATCAGATGGATTTCAGTTTGTGAGATCTGGCCATCTGCAGGTTTCCCCAGGGCACAAGGTGGTAGCAAATAAGTGAGGGTGCTGAGTGGGGTGGGGAGACGTGATCGAGCCTCAAAAGATGACGTGTGCATGCTGACGGTGTCAGTGACCACAGCGACGACGACCACTGCTATTATTAGGAGTTATGAGGCTTTTACGGGGCACTTACCTAAGTGTAGTATATGAATGAATGCTTACTTCAGAGGATAAATTGTTACCTCATTCAACCAGCAAATACTCAGTTATTGCATGCCCTGTGTGTGCTGGTAACTCGGTGTATGATGATAATAGGGTCCTGGTCTCGTGGAAGTTATAAATTTAGTGGGTTTGGGGGACCCATGACTCAATAATTTTAAAAATCATACACAGAAATGTGGAACCTATAATGTGATAAGTTTATGAAAGTTTATGAAAGAGAGGACACCAAATATTTAGTTGATTTACTGGGGCTTCCTAATGGAGGTAGGAGGAGTTTGTGTGGGGGGGGTTGACCTTGTTAGAGAAGCTGAGGAAATGCTTAAGAAAGTGGTGAAGGAAGAATGAGGGGTAAGCAGGTCAAGGGGTGGGATTGGAGTGGCAGGGTGCAGAAGAATATTCTAGAAGAGTGGAAGTGGGTGGGAAGAGAGAAATAATGGGAGGAGGAGAAATGAAAGACAGGATGCAGCAAGAGGGTATGAATAATATCTCTCCCCTCCACTTCCTTTTCTTCCCTTTCTTCCTTTATTCTTTTGTTCTTTTAACAAATATTTATTGAGTACCTCCTAGGTTCCAGGCATTGGTCTCTCACAGGGGATTCAGAATGAATGAAATCGTAAGAAAAAAATCCCAGCCCTCATGGAACTGACATTTTAGTTGGGGGAGAAATTTCTCCTGAGGAAAGTAATTCAGAAAATGGGGAAAGGGAGTATTTGTGGTGGGTTCAGAGCTGTTGTTTGAAATACAGTAGCCAGAAAACCCCCAGTGACATGTTGGTAATTGAGCAAAGACCTGAAGGAGCAGAGGGAGTGGGCAGATGCCTAGGGGAAGTCAAGTTGGGGCAGAGCAAGCTGTGTGAGGTGTTTCATGGGCTTGAGGAACAGGGAGGAGGACAGCGTGGCTGGAGCAGAGCAGGCGAGGAGGGGAGTAGTGGGTGAGGCTGACAGAAGCATAATGGGGACATCTGGGGGCCCCGTGGGCCCTATAAAGGTCTTGTGTCTTTACTCTGCATGAGAGGCAAAGCCATTGGAGGTCAAGGACAAACAAGAAGGTTTTCAGGCAACGAGAAGGTGTCTATCCCAGTGAGCAGTTAAACCCTAAACTGAAGAGAAGCATTCCCAGCAAGGCTTTGAGCATTTTGATCTGACATTTCCTGAGTGGAACCCTAAAACCACTATAACTTCAGATTCATTTTTTTTGTTTGTTTGTTTACAATTGCTTCTGTGTCTGGTTCACCGACAGGATTTTAAAATGGACCTTGATTCATAAAGATGCTATTTGGAAGATATCCTTTCCATCCATTGAAGAGCCGCTTTGATAACCCCATTACTAAGATTTTGTCTGAACTGTCCGTCTAGTTCTGTGACAATTGTGTACGCAACTATGCAGTGCCTGTGCTGTAAGAGTGAAAGAAATAAACTCAGCGAGTCTCCAGTGACAAGGTATCCAGCGGGGAGGGTGAAAGCGAAGGGAGGGAGAGGGAGCAGCTGGAAATGCAGATTGAGGGGGGTGGGCAAGACAATGGCCTATCCCGATAAGGTCTTTCCACAAAGGTCACCAGTCAGTTATGGACACTCATCTTGGACGCCATGGCTTTTGTGTAAGCTGAAGTCTTGTTCTCTAGAGAAGCCAGTGGGGTCTCTCTCTGCAAGGAAGGTTAAAAATCATTGTGGCAATTTGCAAGCTGATCAAGAAGAAGAAATTCTTTGCTGTTCATATCCAAACTCTTTGTGATCCATGTGTAAGGGCCCTTATGTGATTTCCCTTTCTAGACTCAGAGTTATATTCCTTTGATATTAAACTTTGATATTAATCTCTCAACACTACAGAACAATTCCAGAGTACAAACTCTGGATCTTCTGCACTTTTACAAGGTGGCGATGGAGGTGAGAGAGCAGCACCTCCAGAGCTTTAGCTCTTGAAGGTGACGCTGAATAGAGGTTGGTTCGATGGATTTTTTAGAGGCCAGAACAAAAATTTTCTGCTCTTTATACCTGTTAAGGCTTTGAGACCATGCGTGATGTCTTTGCTTGTGGTCTTTGCATTATCTCCTCCTTGATGTAACACCCTCCTTCTATGGCATTTGTTTGAGAAAACAAAGAGGTCCTTGTGCAGCTTAGGGCAAACTTTCCCTGTGGATTTCCAGTGAATATTCATCAAGCCCAGTGAGTGAGCCTCTCTGGGCTTTGACCTACAGTGGGAGGTGTGTGGTAACCCAAGCCAGGGGCAAAGAAGACCCTCAGAGGGCAGCCATTGAGCGCACGTTACTGTTGGGTCCTGGGGTTTGATGCTGAAAAGTGATCTTGTTGATGGTTGTTTACTTTTCTTAGAGGTCCAGCTCCCAACTCTAGTTGACTTTTACAATCACTCGTTTGGCTACAGAGAGCCAGAATTCACAGGCCTTTTTGGACAGGCAATTTCCCAGGACCGATGCGAATAAAAACACATGTCACTCACTCAGCGATTTTCATCATTGGAGTACTTTCCGCAGATGAACTCATTCTTCTTGCAAGAACCAGGTTAAGCATTGTTATTGCCACTCTTTGATGGGTGTGTCCAGATTTCATTATTCTGAAGATAGAGTTTGAGTCCACAATAAATGTACTTAGCATCATAGTCAATTGAAGAAGAAAAGACCTATTAGGTCCCCCAGTAGCACCCCCTCCCTCTCCACATCCACACAACCAGAACAGGAAGCTCCCTGCAATCTACTTGCTAGTTCTTTGGCTAGGCTTCGTTTAAATGTCCCAAGGGAACCCCCCTAAAAGTCTAACCTTGGAGAAAGGATCTTCTAAAAGCAGCTTTTGTATTCTCAGTGCTGTGACCACCCCCCTCTGCTGAAAGGTTCTTGGAAGTGAGAGGAGTAGGGTTGGAAGTCTTTTTTCCTTTCTCTTTTAGGAGAATTGCAAATTCCAAGAGTCACGTGCATATCTTTTCCTTTCATAGTAGATTTTTATATGCCTTTCTAGGTTTACTAACAGACATATGGGATTTTGAGTTACAGTTGGGACATGAGCTCATGAAATTAGTATTAACTGCTTTAACCCCTGGGTGCTCGTGTTTATGGAATAAGCAAGTCATAATCGCTGACCACAGCCATTAAAATCTGATGTGAGTCAACTTCGAGTACAAAGACTTTCTATAACCCAACCCTCTTGAAGCAGAAATGATCACAATTTAATATAATGAGAATAATTAATAAGGAGTGTGCCAGTGACCTTGAATATTAATATTGTTTCCTTTTCCTGTAAACAAACTGGGCTATTTTATTATTATTTTAGTGTTTAATTTGGCATAAACACTCCTTTTCACATAATTTCCCCAGGTGACTTTTGTCTCCTTGGCAATTTCCGGGCTTTAATAAAGAAAACCTAATTAAGAAGGAGCTGTTGATTGGTTTGCTAGTGTAATTAACACAGGTGATGCTAATGAGTTTCTATGAAACTGGTGGTTTATGGGAAAAATAAACAGACTGCTGTTGCATATGGCCCAACTGATATCTGCACTCTGGGAGAAAGGATGATGTCCCGGTCCCCTGTGAGTGGTTTGTGGGCATGGGCTAGGCAGATAGACTATTTTATAAGACTCATTAGTGGAACTAGACCAAATTGGGAGCAAAAGTCTCAGTGTTAGGCGATATTAAACAATCTCATCTCTGGTTGTATTTGCAAGGCCCGTCTTTTTTCATCTGCCTAAAAGGGGCAGATTTCTTTTGTTCCCAAGGTGGCTTTCTGACTTTCACTGTTGGCACGTGAAGTTGGCACAGCCCCCTGGAAGACTTCATAGAGACATTTTAATTTTTATTCTGTGTACCCCAATTTCACCCATGAACCCTTGTAGATGCAGTGACCAGGGAAGCACATGGAACTCCTGCAGACGCGAACCCTGACAGCCTTCTTTCTTGGCCTGGGCCTGCCTCCTGAGGAACTCCCAATATTTACATTTTCAGTGGCATCTGTGCTAGTCTGGTCTCCCCCAAACTGCTTATAAGAAGCTAGTTTTCTCTCTCCTTTTTTTTCCCTTTCTTTGTTAGGCTGGGAGGGGAGGTGGGGACTGTGGTTCAGATTTCATTTAACAATAGCTTTATAAGATGACCAAGATTCATGTTGTCAATGCGTATCTTCCCATTACACATTTTACTCAGAATACCTGCCTTTTATTTCTGATAACTTATAAATATCCTGCTTAATTTCAAAATAGGTTTTTGGAGTCTTTTACATAAAAGATCAGTATATATTAAAACCTTTGATGTTTATACAGTTTTTCTGGACCTCTTTCATTTTTCATTGGTATGTTCTTCAAATCAGTTAATTTTTTTTTAAGAGAGGAAAGGAGGGAGGGAAAGAGGGAGGGGGGGAGAGAGAGAGACATTAATTTGTAGTTCCACTTATTTGTGCATTCATTGGTTGCTTGTATGTGCCCTGACTGGGGATTGAACCTGTAACCTCAGTGTATCAGGAAGATACTCTAACCAACTGCGCTACCTGACCAGGGCTCAAATCAGTTTTTTAAACATGTATTTTCTCTTTATTTTTATCTCATTTTTATCATGAGCTAGTTAATTCTTTCTCCCTCTCTTTTTTCTGTCTCCAAAAATGCCTGTTTTACTTTGCCTCTTGTCTATTGCTATGTGACAGAAAAGCTAGAGACTTTCTGTGTCTAGCCGTGCACCCCCAGGGACATCTTTTGAACTCTCATAATTTGTATTTATTGCCACCCACTTTGTAAGTTCACAGTTTAATTTGCCAGCAGTGGCAGTGTTAGGCCGACACAGTAAAACAAGATAACGTTAAAATGTCAGAATGAGAGGGGGCATGAATGATGCATTACCCCTACTAGGACTTGCACTTGTCATTCCTTTCCACCAAAGTGATGTTAACTACCTTTTGAGAGCTTTATCTGACTGGTATTACTCAGAAATAGGATCATTAGTTCACTGTTCTGATTAGGAAGCTGCTATGCTTGATTAACTCTTCTTGGACTTAGGATCTCAGTGGAAGCATTAAATGAATCGCTCTTACTTAGACATCTAGAACTAATTTATAATTATTTTTTTGCAATTATTTGTCGTTGTTGACATGTGTTTTTCCATGATGTGGTACTTAACGGGGGTGACTTAGACTTACTGGAGGGAAGGCAAGCACATTGGAATTGCACTTGTAATCCACATTTCAGGGAAGGTCTTCTAGATTTTTAAGTATTTCCCCCCATGGACAGATGCCATGCCATTGCTCTTAGCATATCAATGTACAATTTGTTCACAAACCTTTCAAAGTGCCTGCATTTTGAAAATTATCCCTTTTGTAGTTTTCTCAGAATCATTGTCCTGGGAAGAAGCTCATCGAATTGATGTTCCTTCGTGGTGGTTGACTTCATGTGCAAGAAGCAGGGCTAACATGGATCTTAAGGAAGCTTCCCGAGTGATGAGTCCAGGGTGTTGGGACAGGGGCCTCCTCCTCCCCAAGACCACTTTACACCATTCTTTCCGTATCTAAGTTTTTCTCCCCCATCTTCCTGCTGTTTGAAATCCTCATATTGATCCTTTGGCTTCTGACCAAACACATAAGTCTCTCCTTCCAAACACACACCTGACATGCACTCTTCCATGTAAGATTCCCTTAAGAGCAGGTTTCGACAGGGCAAGTACTGAAAGGCCAGGAGGCAGATATGGGCGTGGCCCTGAAGAGGAAATGTGTCCCAAGAGCAAGGACCTGGATGGTCGTGAACAACACTTCATTTGTGTTCTGTAGAAAAGGGCTCCACTTTACAGGAAAGAGATATTGATTCTGGTCCACAACTCAAGTTATATTTAGTCCAGCCTTTCTGAAACAGTAATACTTTTCATTCTTGAGCTTCCAAACAGAGCTCTATGGGAGAGTATGAGGGGGCTTGGTGCACCTCTGGCACCCCTGTGGACACACCGCCTGCTCTTCTAAGGTGAGCAGCATGCATTTGTTAAGTGGAGTGGATGGAGCTATTGCTCAAGAGCCGTGGAGCAGGGTTCCCCAACCCCCCACCCCCTCAAGTACTTCCCTCACAATGTCTTATTTCCTGAAAGGGCTTTTTTATCTGAGTAGATCCAGAAACTTGGGCTGCTATTACAGAGGCTGCTGATGAACCGGGGTTACCCTGAGCATATTAACAGCACCATCCCATTATGTTCCTTATCATAGATGTGACATCTGCCCTACGTTACTATTCTTCACTATCTGCTCAAGTCAGCCTATGGTCTCTTTGGAGATTTCTTGGCAGCTAACCCTTGCTATAGATTCCAATGATTCACTGTTTGTATTTAAAAAAAAAAATGTAATCATGACTTGCCTGTCCAAGAAGATGATTCGGACCACATTTTCAAGAACAAGCCAGGTGCCTGTCTTTGGGGGGACAAATTTAACTGAGAGGGGGAGGCAGGATATCAGTGTACCAATTTCAGGGAGAACTTGGTTTCAGGGTTATGATGATAAAACCTAAGAAGTGCTGCATAGAGAGTATGTGTTTGGTTTGAGTTTCTCGGGTCTATTAATCGCCTTCTGAGGGTATACTTTTTGTCAGGATGAATCATTTATAGTGAATTCCAGTTTATTGATATTTCCCTCTGTAAGCCTATTTTTCAATGTTTATGCCCTATATTGCCCAGAGCACCGATGCTGTCTGAGATTTGGCTATAATGCTGCTTTTGTAGAGAGAAGTGAAGGCACAGAAAAATAAGTAGTTTTCTATAAGCCTATGTGAAAAGGTAGCTGTTAAATTGAGAAAGACTTTTTTTCCCTCTCACACCGCTATGGGGGAGCCTTTTGATCATTTTGGGTCAGACTCGAGAAAAATTAACTTGATTTCAAAACTGTTTTCATTTGGAAGTTCCCCTTCTATGTACCCTTTCTCAGACGGGAAGGTTGGGAGAAGAATTCTAAAGGAAAAGCTGTTTGGCCAAGAAGATACGAAAGATTTTCTACCATGTCAAAGTCGAACATAGCAACACGTGCTTTAGGGACCCGACCCAACGTGATTTCCCTAGAAGTAATTGTCGGTCCTGAATCATGTTTACTTTCCTTACTCTGCCCTCTGCATCCTCCAGGTTTCCTGTGTCCTGAATTGTCCCAGATAGAGAACAAAATGAAACTTGCACCAATTTTGCCTACCTTTTTTTGCTGTAAGCCAAGGCTTTGCAGCCCCATTAAGATGTAGATGATCATATTTAAAACCTGTGATGACACCGTTGTACCCATCTGAATGATTAATCTGCTCATTAAAAGAGTGCCGATGGGCTAGTCTAATTGGAACATGGATCTTCTGAAAGGACGTTACAGGGTCGGGAATAGGAAATATTACTCATAACATAAAGTAGGGATTAATTATGCTACTAAATACTACCGTGTGAAATTTACATATGGGTCTGCTTAGAGACAAGGATTAGAAAAAGTGTAGCATCCCATTTTATAACATTTATGTCAACTTTAAGACAGGTGGTGTGTTCCTACTTTAATCCCAAATCTTAAATCAACATTTACAAAAGCTGTTATAAACTCAAATGCCACAGAAGGCTTAGGAGGTTGGGATAAACACAGCACGTGCATCAGTGAATCACTGTGATTTCACTGGATGGGCTTTTAAAAACAATTGCAAAGATCCCAAGCTGCAGAGCAGTCTTTGCGTTAAACCCTAAACTTCTGGATGGTATTAATCTTCCTAGAGGAGAACAAGAGTACAGTTGGGATCTTTAAGAAAATATGCAAATCCATTGAGCACAAGTTTACAAGCTTTTTTTCCCCTTTAATAACCTTTCTTTAAACAAATAATATGTATAAAAGCTGTAAGGGGGTTGCTGGGGCTGCACAGGGGACTGGAGAATTACAAGCTCCACTTCAGTGCCTTTCTGCTGCAGGGATCCTGTGGCAGCTGTTAAAAAAGTACCCTGACCAGCATGCCTCAGTTGGTTGAATGTCGTACCCCAAAGTAAAAGGTTGCTGGTTCGATTCCTGGGTTGTGGTTTTGGGCCCTGATCAGGGTACATATGAGAGGCAACTGATCGATATTTCTCTCTTACATCGATGTTTCTTTCCCTCCCTACCCCTTCTCTAAAAATAAATAAAAATCTTAAAAAAAAAAAACCAAAACACCTTATAACATGGAGGCAGGGTCCTAGAATCTTGGGCTTGAAAAGAATCTTAAAGATCATTTTTCTATATTCCAAATTTTAAGGCAAGGGACACAAAGCTTACATAGGTTGTTAGTAACAAGCCAGAGCTAAACCCCCAAATTTCTGACTCATAGTCCGGTGCTATTTTTGTAAACGACATGACATCTCTAGTCTGGTTACCAAATATCTTGACACATTGGATTATTTGTTCGATGCACCATGTCTTAAGCTATCTCTGTTTACTGAAGTCAGATCTGTTTGACAAATGGGAAATACATTCTTCCATATCTTGAGGATTCGTTGCATTTCTACCACTTGAAAATTCATGCTCCTTTTTAACTTGTAGGCAGATGTTATGTCATGTGGATAGTGAAAAATGGAAAGTTGTTATTTCTGAGTAAACACTCTACTGTGCTGGCTGGGCCAGCCAAGAAAGAAATGAAAATCAGGGCACTTGGTTATTAGCAGGCCCCCACCTGTTTGAGGAACTGAAAGGGTTAGGTGTCTGTTCTAAGGGTGCTGTCAAGCTTAGAGAATTTCCTTGGGCTTGGGCAACTATGTTTCTGAGGTCAGGGAAGCCTTACTTAGATGGTTGAAGGTACCTGAACAGGTTAAAGCCCCTACCTGCCTTTGGACCCTCTTAGCCAGCTCACATTTCTTTTCCCCTTTCTCTTTCATCGCACTTCTCTGCCTGAGTTCGCCATTGCCTCTCACGCAGAAGGCTGCAGTAACATCTTAGTTATCTCTTGGCCTCCAGTCTTGACCCTATTCAATCTGTTGTCTACACAGCAGCTAGAATGATCCTTCTGAAACTATTCTGACATCACTCTCTTGCTTAAAATTGGCTGTCACTCGGGTAGCCTGGCTCCTCATTGTCCCAGAGACAAAAGTCCAAGCTTTTTAGCCTTACGTACACTGCCCCTCCTGGCCTCATTGCTGCCACCCCTCCTCCTCACACTCACCATGCCCTCTGAGGTGGCTTCTGTCTTTGCACCTGTTTGTCTCGGTAATTGGTTACGGGCACATTCTGAGCTTCCTCCTTGCCTCGGTGTTCATCTGGCTGTTTCTAACTTATCTCAGGGTTAAATTCAACATTTACTCCTCAGAGCAGCCTTCTCGGCCCCACCAATCTAGGACACAGTGCACACCCCACCCTCTCTTATGGCACTTTCCGCATTGCGTGGTGATGATGCCTTACCACATGACGCCCCTCCCCCACCCATGAGTCCCCTGAAGGCAGGGAACATGTTATGATTGTTTACCGTATTCCTGTGTCTAAGTGCTGTGCCTGGTTCCAGGGAGGAAATCAATAAACTTTGAAGGAAGGAGAGAAAGAAATAAACCCTGACAAGAATTTTCACTCTTGTAAGTTGTGCAGAGGAAAATGTCCTGACATTCTTTGGTTAGCTATGGTCATATATTGTCTTTCATTAATAGCTGGATAGATGCCTTTTTATACCAAGCTATAATGTCTTGGTTTAATATCTGTTTTTTTTTTCTACCTGAGAACAATAGAAATGAGTGGAGTGGCATCTTCTCTAGTAGGACCTTTAAAAACACTGGTTTCCTGGAGGTGGTCCATAGTGACTTCACCATGCTCTGTGTAATATGTTTCGCATGTCAGCAGACACCCGCAATCAAAAGAAGAGGTTGAAAAGTAGTTTTCCGGTTGGAGAAAATTAGGTTTGTCAGGGATTTTGAAGTATTCCTTAAGCTGGACTTGTGGCATGTCTTCGAGGTCAGTTCTAAAGATACTCTTGCTGTAATCTGATGTAAGAGATAAAACTCTCAAAGGAACCCCCTATTACCATTCTGTGAAAGTTACGGCAAAGTATCATTGCAAAGCTGTTGGAAATCTTGGTCTTCCTGCGGTAAACCTCTGAACATTTTTAAGACTCAAAACCTTTCTTTAAAATTCAAATCAGGTGGAATACTATAATTGTCCAGTGGTGGAGCTGACCTTGGAGCACACGCTCTTCAGCTAATGTCATTCGTCCTCAGACGTCCATAGCCTGCAGATGAAAATACACACTGTAGGCCACCAACAAGTTAAGGAGACACGTCATTGTAGTCAAACCTTAACTGGCCAAAATGCCAGGGAAATGGAGTGGTTTGTGAATTTTTTCCAGCCTTCCTGGTGGAAAAGTATTCTTTGTCTTTCTTGGTAAATGGTGGGGTGGTGAAGGAGCTGTGATGTAAGAGGCATAGGAAGTTGGGCTAGAAGAGAACTAACTTTTGGAAATCCCTGAGTTGTTTTCCTAAATTATAGAATTGCGGATCTTTTGAGGCAGAATGAGATTTACCCACAATCTGATAAAACCTCACTCTTAAAGAAATGGAGACAGAAGTCACAGAAATGAACCAAATGGCCCAAAGCGCCAGACCGCGGTGGTCCTTGCACTTCTAATTCATTATCCTTCACCCCGTACTGTCAGTTCCTACCTGGGCTTGTGGAAGTGCTTGCGTTTCACCCTTTTAGGAGCTCTGTGTATAGACAGCAGTGCTGGTTAACTGAGGAGAGTGAATGAGACGTTCAAGTCGTGGGCTGAGAAAACAGCCCGTGATGGTAGTGACACTCAGGTCCTCATGATGCTCACACAAAGCATTTTCCTGGGGAGCGTGCAGGCTCAAAGCGGCACTCTGGCGGCTGTGGTCGATTTGGCCTGGGGAAGCAGTGTGACTGGCCAGTGCAGTACCATTGCCTTTTCAGTGGGGTGTGTGGTCCGAGGGCCGCCCCAGCGCCCTCCCTGCTCCCCGCAGCTTCACCTGGCCTGGTCTCAGGCGTTTGAGTCAGGAGCTCTGAGTTTTGTGTGATCCTTGTTTTGTGTGGGGCTTCCAGGAAGGTGAGCCAGGGATGCTCATTGTATTTTCAACCCATCTGAGAAGGGGGCTCTGTGTATGGGGTGGGTTGGTTGTTGACAATTTTTTTTTGACAATGTTGTTTACATAGTGGGATGCGTACCGCCCCTCAAGCTGCCACTGGCTTTATCAAGTCACTTAAACCAAGCCTGTGCTACCATTAACATTAGTTCAAATCTGTCACAACTGGCAACCTTCAGCATTTGTATGAAAAGATGGTTAATTGGTCTGTGCGTCGCCAGATGCAAGGCATAAGTAAATAAGATTAGTGCATTTGTGCTGCTAAGCACTCAGGTTTCTACGAAAGATACCAAGGTCTTTCTGTTCCATCTGGAAAAAGACATTCTAGGATTTAGGGTTTTCATTTTTCTCTCTTCTTAGAAAAGTTCTCTCTTTCTTTCTCTCAGACACCTAGACAAATAATAATTTTTTTAAATAGAAATGCCCTCCATAGATGATCATTTTACTGAGGTGGGGGTGGGGGTAAGCATGCTATTTATCTCTTGCTCCTAAAATGATTTTGAAATTTTAAAAATAATTTTTAAATTAAAGGAGTGCCACATGTTCTTTGTAGAAAAGCTGAGACTACAGACAAGAAAACAAAAATTACCTTTTATCCAAATATCTCCAAATATTTATCCAAATATTTTATCCAAATACTTGAAAATATCTCTTTTAACATTTTCTGTAGTTTTTTCAGAGTATTTTCTATGTATATATTAAAACTGTATATTTACCAAAATGAATTATCCTGTTCTGCAGCTTGCTTTTTATACTTAACATATTGTGAATATTTTAACATATCTCACAATTTAAAAAAATGCCCAGAATTGCATGTTGTGGATATCACTTATTTAACTATCCTTCTGTTGTGGAACATTTAGCTTGTTTCATGGTATTTGTGTGTGTGTGTGTGTATTTTTAATATGGAGCAATGAACCACCTTGTGTCTAAGTTTTTGGGTTGCAATTTGATTTTTTTCAGGTTAAATGCCTCAAAGTATAATCTTCAAATTAAAGAATATGAATAGTTTTAAGCCTTCTGGTACATGTTGCTAAATTGCCTTCCAGAAGACTGTACCTAGTTACACTCCCACCAGAATTTTTAGAGATTTGTTTACTAGCACCCTCAACAGAACTCTGTCATTTCAAAACATCTGTCAACTTAGTAAACTGAAATATGGTATTTGCTTCCTGCTTTAATTTGCATTTTGTACCTATTGCCGAGGTCGAACATTTTTCTTTGTGATTTTTTGGCATCATTTATATATTTTATTTTTTTGTGTGTGAATTGCTTATTCATTGTATTTTTCTTTTTTTTCCTTATGAATTTTTACTTAGGTTTAAAACAATAAACATTTATTATTCACAGGAATTCAAGGACAGCCGTAGCGGTCTGAAGGCTTGACTGGGGCTGACGCCCTGTGTCCAAGATGGTGCATTAACAAGGCTGTGGGTGGGAGGCCTCAGTTCCTCACTGCTGGAGTGGTGGCTGGCTTCCCTGGGTTGCGTGATTTGGGAGAGAGTGAACAGCAAAATATAGTGCCTGTTATGACTCAGTTTCGGAAGACGCACTCCACACTTGGGCCATATTTGGTTTGCTAGAAACAGGTCTCTGAGGCCAGCCCACGTTCAGAGAGGGGACCAAGGTCCCATCTTTGGAAGTGGCGTCTCTTATAGAATTTATGGATATGTTTTAAAGCCACCGAAGAACCTATCTTTTGGTTTTTCTTTTCTTTTTTTTTTTTTTTTCAGTGTGTCTTTCAGATGGTTTCCTCTGATTTTTGTTGGTCTTTCAGTTTTATTCTTTTCACATTCTGAGATTTAAAACTGTAATGTACTTAAGTCTTTTAAGCATTTTCTTATCAGAATCTTAAAATGCTCCCGTGCTAGTTGGTAAATGGCTGTTGCCCCACACCCCTTCCTGTTCCTTCAGTTTAGACCCCCCCTTTTTTGAGTATCAATTAAAAGGGTCCCCTTGGCACACTGACGGGGGTGGGGGTGGTGCCCCCGAGACTGAAGCTCTGGTGCCCACCCGCGTGGCGGTTCTGCTGTTTGGAATGGCAACTCTAACTAAGGACACAAGAGCACATGGCCTTTCTCTCTAGTCCCTTGATTGGTGTGTCTGGGCTTATTCCCTGACTGCACGGTTTTGATTTCTGTAGCTGTATGTTTTAATATTATGCCCCCTTCCATTTTCATAATTATCATCACTTCTTTATTCTTGTATATTAACTATAGAATCATTTTTTAGGTTACACTACTTTTTAAGATATCAAATAAAATTGTATTGAAGTCTAGGGAAGTTGCTGCCTATGTTATGTTGAGGCTTCCTTGAATGAATATGAATATACATATCCATTTTTTCAAATCTTTACTAGCCTTAGAGTTTTTCTTTATAATATTTATTGAGTTTACTCCTGTTTATTTTATTATTTCTGTTCTGGTAGTAGTATTTTTCTAAAATATAGGCAAAATGGTTATTACAGTTACTTATTATTCATACATGTTAATTACTCAGGGTTTCTTTAAGTTAGTAATTGTCCAAGTTTTAGAAAATGACAACTTACTAAAGTCCTTTAAATAACTCTTCCATCTCTTAGATTTTTGATAAGGTGAATAAAACTTAAATCACTAGTTCGTAATGATTTTAGGACGACTTGAGTGATGTTGGAATTGCCTAGACCAATTTGTCCTTGCTATTCAAAACACCAGCCTTTAACGGTTTCTGGATGTTTCTGCTTGAAATGACTCAGTGGCTTAAAATGTGAATGGCACATGGCATTGAACCTGGGGGGCGTTGTTAAGTTTGGAACAGGATGGTTTGAGAACAGCCTTTCTGTTTTTATAAGGTTCATCTGGATCCAAAGCTTGTTCCAGGGAATGCCAGGCCTTTACCGCACCCCCGCACCCCACCACTCATGTTATAAAAACAAGATTGGGTGACTGTTAGCGGAGCCATAATACCAGTGGGACGTGTGTATTAACCTGCCTGTGGGGGGAAAATGCTGAGAGCAACAGGCCTATAATTTAGGGGATAGTGTTAGTCCATGAAAAACACACTGCTTTGGCCGGGATGCTAATCAGGAAGCCATCAGACAGTCTTCCCTCACTGAGCAAGGGCAGGGCGGAAAGGAAGTCAGCTGTCACTGTGTTTTTGAAGAAGAAAAAAATGAGAGGTGAACTGAACTCTGTGATAGGAACCTCACTCAAAAGCTGCTTCCTGAATTTAAAGGTGTGGTAGTCCAATCAGCGGCACAAATTGGAGGCATCTGATTTGCATGGATTAACAGGAGTGGGTCACAACCTTCTGACAGGCCAATGGCACCACTGGGGATTTGAAGGAAACTTTGATTCTTCCTCTTTTCCCCCTCTGCCGTGAAGCAATCACGCTGTTCTATTGTAAAAGAGGATCCTCTAAAGCTGAGCTTGTCATTTAAATTCACCCAAGTTAGGGCACTGCGGAGCTCTGTCAGATGTCAGTCTCAATACAGCAGGAGCATGTTTTTCAACAGCTTTCTAACCCCTTTGCCTGGAAACACAGAGGCCTGGATAAAGGGGGAGGGGCTCTGACTGGGGCCAGGAGGATTTTGACAAAGGCAAGATTGGAATTTTTCATTTAAAGCAGGTTTTTTCTTTGCTTTTTCCTTTAAGCCCTGTGTAAAAGATACTTCCACAAAAGGGGGTGGAGGGAAAAAATCAGACAGATTGTAAAGACTCCTTCATTCCAGGGTCTCCTTGAAGGCAGTTAAGCCTGGGAGTGATGTGGTCTTTTTCTGCATCAGAGGTGATGGCTGTTTGCCAGTCACTTCCCTTGAAAAATATTGTTTGGCTTTAAGGTGACTATGAAATGTTTGGCGGAGGAAACATCCGTGGCAGAATATGGACAAAGAGTAATGGAGACTTTCCGATCAAGCTTTCGAGGCCCCTGGCGCCCCAGTGCAATCAAAATTAGGGAGGCACATGCCACCGCGGTGGTGGGGGCGTCTGTCTGCACTAAAGCACCTTTGCTCTGGGGGCTTCCAAATGCTCTTGCAGAATCAGGACCATTTTTTCCTTAAACTCAGTTAACCAAACGCTCGGGAGATAGGTTCCAGGAATTCTAAAGCACTTGCTTGACACTTACTCTTTTCTACATTTATCAACAATTGTTTATTCTCTGTGTCCTTTAGGCTAGATACTGTGCAGGCCTCGGAGACCCAACTAGCAACAAGATAGACTTGATTCTTGCCCTCCCAGGACTTCCTGTTTAGGCCTGCCTCATCAATTTGCTTTTTGTATGTGTCTCGATCTTTGCAATTTGAATTCCTGGTCCTTGATGGAAAGGATCAATATCTCATACTCTCTTGCATCCACCATGGTGCTTAGCATTGCAAAATACTTTTTCTGTTGTTTGATTGGTTATTTGTGTAATGTTTAAACTTTCAAAGCTTCAGTTTTCTCAACTGCAAAGCAGAGATAATGACACCAAACCCACAGGGTGCTTATGAAGAGCAAATGACATGCTGCACCTGAAGCACTCAGCAGAGAGTGTGGTTCAGGGTGCTCGCCCAGTATTTGGGAACCGCTAATATTACTCTTTAGTACAAGCCGTGTAGGAGTTGGAGGGCATGGTGGTGACAGAGCTTGCTTAACACCTGGAACCTCTGTTCTTATTAATTCCATTGGAATCTTTCCACAAGGCTGTGCACTTCTTTCTTCTTTTAGTAAGCATTTTCTCTTCCAAAGAATCAATGATTGCTGGGATGCAAAGAATCAATGATTGGTATAGGCAGATTATCTGGGAGAGCGTGTGTGCATGGGTGTGCCCACACATACACTCATTTTTAAGTCCTGCAATTAAACTTTCAGTTAAAATTCCAGTTTTGGACTCCAGTGACAAAAGCCTCCTGAACTTTTTTCTCATTTGTCTTCATTTTCACAGCACCTGTCTCCTTCCAGAGGTGGATGTTCTCATCTTCCTCCTGGTGAGAACATGCGGAGACCGTTAGGCTATGACTCAGTGAAAGAAAGTACAGCCTAGGATTTGCCATAGAAGGCCCGTGACATGTCACAGCCATGTCCCTTCAAAGTAGCAGTTGGGTTGGTAGAATAGTATCATGGATTGGAGTTTGTGTACTGGAGTTTGACCTGGGTTTAAATCTTGGCTTTGTTGTTTATTGTCATTGTGACCTTGGGCAAGCTTCTAAATCTTACACACACATACACACACACACACACATTCGTGTATTAATGCGGTGTCTGGCACATGTAAGCAGGAACTTGTAGCAAATCAGCATTTGTTGCATGAATGACCACACTGACTACAGTTACTGTTCCTTGACTCATACCCTTGCGGAGTGGGGTTTGGGAGTTTGTCTTCCTCTCAGTGCTTGTTGAACTGCAGCACCTTCCTATGACGGTCTTCAGGAGTAGCACAGTTCCACGTTGAGAGGGTTGATCAGGGTTATGGAAATGGTCAGCAGTGATTTGATGCCACGTCTGGTATAAGACAGCCTGGGTATGACTTGTAGATCAGAGGTGACGTCAGGGAACTGAAAGGTGAACTCAGAGCTCCACCTGGATTCAGAAGAGCTACAGGTGGTCTGAAGCGGGGTCTCCCAAAGGCACAGATTGGGGTGGGGTGCAATTCATTTTGGTGTGCAGTTCTCATTTGTTTGTGAAGCATTCATACCTCAAGTCTCATTCTGGCCTCTCTGTGCTGCACAGAGACAGAGTGAGGTGAGGCGCTTGGTGATAAGAAAAACTGAGTGCTAAAACACCAGGCTGTTGAGTTAGACCTGGGTTTGAATCCTGCCTCCGCCACTTACTTCAATCTTCGACTCTAGTTACTTCTTTGTAAGTTTTTAGGTCTCCCTGAGGATTGTAGGAAAAAATGCTCTTGGTATGTCATGCTCCATGTTAAATTTCAGGATTATTTCCTCCTTTTACATGATTTTAGTTGCCTTTTCATACAGACTCAGGGCTTTAACATTCCTTGGCTCCCGAAGACCTAGAAAAAACCATCTAAGAAATAAATTCACAGGAAGCATTACTGCCTTGGTCTCTGTGTTTACCCTTCCTGTGAGTACTTGCACCTAAAAGATGGTGTCTAGAAGGGACTGTGCCTTAACTGAGAGGACTGTGTTTCTGATTTTCGCATCTCAGACACGGTGAGGCTGGTGTTTGAGGTTAGCGAGGCCTTGAGTCCACACCACCCACCACATTGCTACCAGACCCCACTGGGTAGACAGAAAAATTAAGGTTCCTGGAATCCGTCTCCGCCCCCTTCTTTCATCCCCTCCTTAGGTTAGTAGCCAGTACCAGCGGGCACTTCTATTGCTTTCAAAGGCATTATTAAGTGGGGGAGCCCCTACGAATAATTTGTTGCAAATGTATGGTACATTTGGTCTCATGGCATGGCTTTTAAAAGCAAATTAATTACAAACCAGTTGCAGTTTAATTCAGATTGTCTAGATTATGTGTTTGCAAGACCTATGAGTACATTTGGCACTGTTGCTGGCCCATTTGGATTTTAATGTCTTTGATAAACCACAGCTTCCTTGGCCGGGGTGAACTGCCTACTGCCATACTGTTGTTTAACTAGATGGTGTCAGAGTGACTTTTTGTCTTTGGTGTGGGCATCCTTACCTCTGTCTACCATTCACTGACCTGAACATTAACTATGAAACTGGACCCTCAGGAATATCTTGTACCCTGAGGAAACGATGGTTAATCACATAGAAAAGTTTAACTATTTGCATCAACACAATAATACATAGGCACATAAGATTTTCAGTTCCCCAAAAAGTGGTTTAACAAGTTTGTGTGAAAATTTGACATCCTGCTATATACATATAAATGTAAAAGCCAAGTTGGGAAAAACAGACTAAAATTCCCCCTTTAGTGTAGCGTACTGTGCATATTTTTCCCTAATTATGGAAGGTGTCTTTTTAAACTTTTATTTATGTATTTATTTTTAAAGCCTGTGCTTTCAACACACTCATGAAACAATGGATCAAAAATCCAGCCGGGCTGCAGGTTACACTCTTCTTTGACTTTAGGGGCCTCAACACTTCTAACCCTCTGGCACCAGCTCACCCATTCCCCACGACCTTGGAAATTCCCACCCCTTACCTAGCTCTCCAGCTGTGGTGGATCTCGTGCATGCACACTGGTAGCAGACTAATTAAGAGAAAAGAAACTTCAAAAAGGGCACATAAATAATGATCAATACTCTTAGTTCTGAACAGAGCATTAAACTAGCCCTACTGAGATTTGACCTTGTGACTCAAGGCACTGACTTTTGTGAAAGAGGTCCACACTCTTCAGACCAGTCAGGTTAAAACCCTCGGCCTCTGTGTTTCTGCCGCCTCTTCTTTGGTGGGACGATCTCTGCCATTTATTTATCTATCAGGCTCGGAAAATCATGGTCTGTCAAAATGGTAAATAAAGCATGTTGGAGTTAATATGAAGAAGAAAGGAACAATTACAAATGCTTAAAACAGTCTTAAAATATACTTAAGCAGAGTTTTGACACGTAAACACACAATTAAAGCAGGAATTTGTGATGGATGCAAGGATTTGACGGTCCTAGACGTATTGTTTACTGGCATAGTTAGCAGATGGATAAGTCAACTGATCCCAGATGTGCAGCTTATAAATATAAACTCACATCTTAGTAGTGATGTATGTGTGCAAGTAGCAACCTATTACTTTCTCTTTAACTCTTGACTATTTGCTGGGGGTAACTTTGTAATGCTTGCTTAAAAAAATAAAACAAAAGGATTTTTAAAGGGCTGCCTCTTTGAGAACTGTAACCAAATATCTAGAAGAGGGTACTTTTGTGCAGGAGTCCTTTTAAAGGACAGGTTTAAATAGGTTGACTTTTTTCTTTTAAGTTGAGATATCTAAACCTTGGATCCCTAGCCGCAGTTTTCAGATATTTGCAGCTAATTAATTCTTAGGAAATCTAATCTGAATTGAATTAATGTTCCCTTTTAGGGCATGTGAAGCAACTTTTAGGAAAGAAAAAAATTTAAACCGCTTTTTGTTGCACATAATTCTTACAACTAATGAAAAGTAATATTGCCTCTCCTTTCGAATAATGTAATAACGAAACACCGAATGAGAGCATTGCATTGTATTGTTATATTTGCTGTTTAAATAATTTAGCTGCAAAAATCTGAAGGCTGCTTTAGCTGTAATTAATTATTCATTAATGACATGCTAATTGCACAATACCTTTGAATATTTAACAAAATGCAAAAGCCAGGCTCTGAAGTTATGTTTTTAGTGCAAGGGCGAAAAAATCCTCTAGTTCATCACTGCATTGGGAGGACAAAAAAAAGTCCTTTTTCAGATGTGAGGTGAAGTTGTAGTAGTGGCCTACTTTCCATTCACCAACTCAGTCACCCTTTGTGCCATGGAATATAATGTCCTTATCTTGGCTTAACAATTGACAGGGTGGTAAATCCCTTGACTTTTGTCCAAATGATTTCTCTACAAAAATGGGTTAATTATCGCCTTTCCCTAGCTTTTTGACTAACAAAAGGCCCTGGGTTTCTTTTTTCCTTTCTTTCCTATTTACTGTAAGGAGCCCTTTGAAATGTGATAGTTTAATCGGCAACACCTTCTACAGGGGAATACTGAGAAGCAGGCCTGAGCTCAGGTTGCCCTGTGAACGTTACCGTGGTTAGGAGATATGACCTTTATTATGCCAGAGCCATCCTGGACTTTCAGGATGAAAAACTCCTGAGTGCTCGGTAGTCGACTTTGTTTGTTTCTGCTAATAAAAGCTGGTGGGTTTTTAACAGTGTCTTTCAGTGGGTGGGACGGCTAAAGGGCAGCCGCGTTGAACTGGTTTAGTTGTGTTTCATTAATTCCCCTGCAAGGCTGTGAGTTTGCATCTTTCTGCTCCCTGTCTCTGTTTCCAAGCTTCAAAGCTCCTCATTGTCTCCAGCCTGTAAGTCAAGGAGAGTCCTGTAGTGGATAAGCAGGGGACAGGGACTGGCTTTTTCTTTTTGTCATTATCACTGTCTTGGTCCCAATCAGAGAATCCCCAGCCTCTGATTTAGCACAAGGCAGTGAACTGTGGGGCAGCTTGTCCTTGTGGTTGAGAATGTATTTCATGCACTGGGGCCTACTCAGTCGTATTTTGCATTTGACTCCCGTTACTATTAATGGCATTTATGATCGCACATTGGCGGGAAGAAGACCCCATTGAATATGTGCATTATCAGAGAGATGGGGAATTAGCATACTCCCACGTCTGGTCCATGATGGATTTTACTGTGCCGTGGAAATACTTAGTGATTAAATGAGAAATGGCCATTGCGAACATGTACCTGCCAGGAAGCGAAAAGACGGAGTAGAGAATGAGGAGTGTTCACTCACGTTGATGCCAAGTTCCTGCTTTTGCCTTTGCATTCTCTCTCACATCTGCCTGCAGCTCTTGTTCAACAAGGCAATGTATTGTATAATAGAGTCCCTGGTTAGTAAATGCATAGTATTGTGGGCCCATGCAGCCAAAAGTGTGTCCGGGCCAAAAGCATTCATAGTCAGTTTAGGAAGTCACATCCTGCTAAGTGAAAAGAGATTTAATGCAGAAGGAGTGAATGAGTTCATGCTACCCGCATCAAAGAGTCCAGGGATTGCAAAATGACGAACCGCGCATTGGGTCCAGTCCGCAGTGAGACATGTTTTGTTGGGCTTAAACTTTTCTCTTTTTAAGCTTGAACTAATATTTTAAAATGGGGAAACTCATGTAAATTTCCAAATTCCCACCTTCTCTTGAAAAGTCAGAGAAGGTGCGGTAAGTGGGCTGCCATTCCCACCGGCAACAGTTGGTTGGAGCCTGGAGTAATCCCTGCTGGGACACCACACCTGCCTGGTGTCTGTCTGCCTCGTGAAGGGGCTTTGAGGTGGGAGTTACTATGCATTAGGGTGGTCAGGGAGGCTGACTTTTGGACAGACTCCACCAAATGAACTCTACACACCTCCCGTGGTGTTCAGCCATGACGATATTTCAGATGATCCGCATCCCTTGTGTGAAGAACAGACTGCTATTCTTCATTGGCTACTGACTCCAGGCCTGTAGCCGGCCCGGGGTACCTTTTCTTGAGTGTGTGCCCTGAGGATTAATGAATGAGGTTGTTACATAAAACCTTGCTTCTTCCCACATCCCGAAGTAAATAACATCCAAAGGGGTGTCAAGAGAAGCCAGTTTCACGAGTGTGAATCACAGACCTTTGGGTGAGGAGGCAGAAAAGCACGGGTAATCCATTTCCCCTTAGCCCACTGTCTCCGTGGAACTTAGCCTGAAACCTCTCCTTTTACTGAGTGGAGTTGGGGAAACATCTGTGAACAGGCCTCAGCATGCACTGCTGGGAATTGCTTAAAACTGATACAACGTGTAGAACAAGGAAGAAGCTGCTGTGGGCATGTGACATGAACCACGTGCAGGCGTGAACCCTTCTTTCTAGAGGTTCGGGTGGAGCTGGGGAATGGTCGTTACCAGAAGAGAGTTGGTTCTTCTCGTGAATTAGGGGAAGAGCATCTGACATACAACAGCCAGTGTGGAGACTCCTGGGTAAATAGAGGGAGGGTGCATTGCAGTTGGAATGTGTTAATGGCCTGGAAGACTCGTCCAGTAGACATTTATTGAATGCATACAGTGGGGCATATTTATTGAGAGGGGCATATATAGACATCTGGACCAAAGTCCTGGATTGGTCATGTCTAGAATTGCGCATGGGTCTCTTTTTTGTCTTCTGGGACATTATCTTACTTGTTGAGGTGGCCTCTTTGGGGAAAAACCTAAACATAATTTCTCTATTGTCATCTGTTCTTTTACTGATGAAAATGTTTTAAAAGAGCAAGAAGCATGATAAATGGCACACCGTCATGGTATAGGAACTATGGTAATACAAAAATTAAATCTGCTTAAATGCTTTTGTGGATTAATAAGGGACAAGGGATTATGGATTAGAATATTCATCAATATACAGAATAAATTGGGGAATTGCATAAGATTATAAGGGGAGTAGGAAAAAGATATGAGAGAGGAGATGGAAGTTACTATTCTCCCATACACACAGATGAAATCACAGATGTGTGGTATAAAAAAGGAGGGGTCTTGAAATCCACTGGCATTTCCAGAAAATATTCCATGACCTACTCCTGTTGCAAATGTGCCTTTTACCATTGCAGGGTGTTAAAATGCCACGATCCAAGTCCAGAGTACAATTAAGGGCTTGTGCGATACAGCGGGCAGCCATTCCATACTTGAGAGTTTTCATTGTATAATTAAAATAAACGGAGGGCCAGGAGGCAGGAAACGAAGTGGGGGAGGAAGGTCCGGCTGAAGCATTTTCAGACATGACATTTTCTGATGTCGATAACCATCAAGAGCTTGGCTTCCCTGTCCATGAAGACAAGAATGTCACATGTCAGTCAAAGGCAGAGCTGTCGGGCGAGCAGGGCGTGAGACTGAAGGGAGCCATGTAGGGTCCATTTGGCTCTGGTGGAGCTCAGCCTGGACTCCTCTCAGGGTTTAATTCTCCTTCCTTTGTGTTAAGGTGTCCACACCCCGACTTCTGATGAGGACCGTGAATATGGAGAGAGCAGGTAGTGCAAAATCTGTTCTTCCCCTCACACCAGGATTCTAGGCCATGCTCAGCCCCAGTGGAATAGATAAAAATAACACACCCGACAAGCATACTCAGAAAGACTTATATTTTTGAGAGCCATTTTAAGCAGTTTTGGCCCTTATCCTGTTTATTTTATACAGCATTCCACTGTGTATTCTCCATGGGGGCTTTGTGGCTGCAATTGTTTTATGTAGTAAACCACCTTGCTATTCTCCGGCTAAGCAGATGCTGCCATTGGTCTGTCCTCAGGCCTCACGTGACATCACGGAGATAAGTAGCTGTATAAAAAGAACCCAAGTCACCCGTGCAAAGAAGGGAAGGAGGGCTCCACCCAGGGACAGTGCTGGGGACATTTGACACTGCCCTGCATCCCTTCCTCTGACCCCCATCACGGGAAGAAACCGGAAGGTTCCTTTTGGCAGTTCTTCCCTGTTAGCTCCCAAATAGCTCTTAGGAGGCCCACTCACCCTCTAGGAATGAAGGATTTATTGCTTTTAAGGATCATACTACAAATTCTTCAGTATATGCTAATATTTTTCAAGCTGCAGTTTTAGAGAAAAGTGTGAAGGAGACTAGAGCTTTACAGGCAAAGGTTGGATTTTAATGGAGTAAGCATGCTTTAGCTATTCAGAAGAGAGGGGCTTTTAAAATAAGCTGGCCCACCTGTCCACAGAGGAGGGAAGTGAGTCTCATCCCAACTCTATGCTCATGTTTAGCTTTGTTCTGATGTGATCCTCATCCTTGGCTGTTGGCTGCAATCCTTCCACTTACCTCCCAAACTCTAGAATTGCAGGTTATCAGGGCACAGATTAGAAAGGACCTTAATAACTTGACCCATTTAAAATCAGTTTTGTCTCCCCTGCTTACACAAATCCATGGCTAGGGGCTGTCTGGGGTGCTTTGCTGAGGAGTAGAGGCAAGAAGGAGCACTCGGGTAAAGCAGTGACGACTGTCCCTGTGCCCCCATTTCCCCATGTCCCTGTAGGGGCGGAGGGGCTGCGGGTAGTTTGTATCACTGATTTTACCAAATCTTCTTATTTTCTCATAGGTCATGAGAGAAGTGATTCTAAGTGACTTGACTGACCATGGCTTACAGCAGTTTGGTGGCCTAGGATAGTCCAGCTGCTCCCCACCCCAATTCCAGGCTCGCTTCTGCCCCCCCACCCCCATTCTGCTGCCCATTTCATCTGAGATCTTAGGATGGTTCAGAGTTTTCCCAGGCATACAGGCTACTACTTAGAAAAGGCACAAGCATACTCTTATGTAAAATTTACTCAGCTTGCTTCCCCTGATTCTAGAAGCCAGATTGGATTGGAAGGTGATGTAGGAGGTCTTGTATTTGGATTCTGTAAAGAACCTGTTCTGTTGAGAAGCTTTTCTATAGGGGGTTGGGTCTGATCAGGGATACCACTTAGGACACATAGCACAATTGGAATTAATGACTATTTTTGTATTTTTTCATTTTATATCTATCTATCCAGCTAGGTTGTAGGCTCCCAAAGAGCAGTTTTGTTCTCTCTCTTCATTCCTGTGCTCTCAGAGCCTGGCACAGTGCCTTGTCCATGGTGGGTACCCAACAGAGACTTGCTGAGTGCATAGAATGAATGGATATCGGGAGTTTTTTGGCCTCTGGAAGTCAGCCCCGAAAGACCTCTAAAGACTGTCTAGTTAGAATGATGACTAGTCTGTGTGTCATTCTAGCTGTTCTGCATTGATGTGATGAGACGGGAGATTCAGTTTGTTCAGATGACTGCCTTGGATTCATCTCTGACTCACAATGAGTCATTCTAGTCATTTACCTAGAACAGTCTCTTTCCCTCACTTCCTCTGTCCTTCCTTCCTTCCTCCTTTCCTCCCTTTTTTCCTTCCTTCCTTCCTCTCCTCCTTCCTTCCCGCCTTCCTTCCCTCCTTCTCTCCCCCTTTCTCTCTTTTTTTTCCTCTCTCAATTCTTTCTCCTCTCCCCCTTTCTTCTTTTTCCTCCTCCTCCTTTTTCTTGTAAAGGCCCTTTCCTTTCCTTTCCCATCTCTACCATTCTCACCCAGAGCTGTGCGGGGCTGGCCTTGCATCACTGCAGACTTTCTAGATGGCCTCTGCACCCCTCATTTCTCCCTTATAGTATTTCAAGCCCCACTGCTCTGAGCTTCCTTAGAGGCTCCTTTATCACACCATCGCTCCTTCAAAAACCTTCACTTGTTCCCTGTTTTCTTGTACACGAAATTAACTCCCTGTTTGAGATTCATAAGAACTGGTAATCTGCTCCCACTTACCCAGTCCTACTGTCCATAGAAGCTTAGTAACAAGCTGTACATAGTGTGGGCTTACCATGTGCTGAACATTGTATGCTATGCCCTTTTTCCCCGTGGGGTTCTGGGTATTGCTGACGTAACTTGTCCAAGTTTATATGAATCCTCAGTGTTGCAGGTAGGATTTGAATGTATGTGGTCTGATTCAGAGCCAGAGCCTTTGACAACTAGTTCATGATTTCACGTTTGCTGTACCTTGTATATTACTGGATAGGGATTTCATAAATGCAGTGACACAGTGTTAAATTTGGTGATATGGAAAGACAGTGCTTCACCATGGGAAGAAAGCATGTTATGTAGCACTGTATATGTAGATATTATTTTATTGTGTACAGCTTTCCAGAGCAATCCCCAAAAATGATCTGTGTGTTCATATCTGGATTTTTACCCACTTCTTCTTTTCTTGTTTTCAATATCAGTAGTAAAAAGAATACTCTATATTTAAAAATGCACCTTTTCTCTAGTAGTCACGTGCTTTTTTATCTCAAAAAGTACTGAAGAAATATCATCTGGAAAGGATTTGCAAATATACCAAGGCTCCAAGATTCTCAGCACAGCTTTGGATCTTGGGAGGGGCAGCTGAGTTTGGATAATGCAGTGGAAACCACTGATGCTGTGTGAATGCAGGTGAGCACCGTGTGTCTGGGTGTGCATGGTGTGTGTTTGCGTGTGTCTGCAGGAGCAGGAGGAAGAGCCCAAAGGGACAGATGAGTGAATGCCCTCCTTGGACACTTAGAATATTATGAGCCTTGGACAACAGGTGGTTCTGTTTCATTGGGTGCTTGGCCTCAGAAGAGCCAAGAAGAATGGCTCAAGAAGTCATTCTCCAGAGGACGTTCCCTGCCTTTGCATATGTTCCTGATGTGGCCAGTCCAGTCCTGACTGCATGGATCCAACCTCTCACATTATTATTCTTCCCAAAATGTGTGTGTCTGGAATGAGCCTCTCTTTCTCTCACAGCAGACCTGAGAATTTAGTGCTTGAACAACTTACAAAAAGCCCCAAATGCCATATGTTCATCCTCTTTGTTTTCTGTCCCGCCCCAGTGGAGCTGGGTGTAAGCAGAAACAGGTGATTGTTTGCGGGTTTACCTTTTCTTGAGGAGAAAGCCTCACCCTTATGATCTTCAAGGTGGTTGACATTTTCGATTAAATTCTGCTCAGTCAGACAGACATAACTTCTCATGAGAAACTGTCAGGAGCTGTCTTTTGACCAAATGTTACACAGATAATGATTATAATAATTGGTTCAACTCCTTCACAGGCTGTCCTTTCATCTGAAGTGGTTTTATACCAAGGTTAGACAGGGAAGCCCCCTGGATTGGGGATTCACTTCCAGTTAGAGTCCACCCCCCATCTGACCAGTAGGGGGCAGAAGACTAGCTCTGTGGGAAGAGCCCATTTCATCTCCTATGCTTGTAAAATATTGGAGTAAGGGTGCCTGCTTTGTCTCTCCAAGAATGTTCTAAGAAATACAGCAACCAAATAGCAAGAAACACAGCAATCAAATAGCATAGCAAAATGGTTGAGATCCTAGGCCCTGGAGTCAGACGTACCTAGGTTCAAATCCCAACTCCACCACTTGCCAAACACTTGGCCAACTGTCTGGCCTAGGGGAAGTCATTTTTACCTAAGTTTTTTTTTTAAAGATTTTATTTATTTATTTTTAGAGAGAGTGGGAGGGAGAAAGAAAGGGAGAGAAACATTGATGTGTGAGAGATACATCAATCAGCTGCCTCCTGCACCTGGCCTGCACAACCCAGATGCATGCCCTGACCTGGAATCAAACTGGTGACCTTTGGGTTTGCAGGCTGGCACTCAGCCCACTGAGCCACACCCACCGGGGCTTACCTCTAAGTTTTTGTTTTCTGGTCTTTCACCTTGGCTAGTATCGCTGGAGTTTCAGAAGATTAAAGAGGAAACATACAAATGGCCTAGAATCCTGTAGTTCTGCAAATGGCTGTAGACACTGTTGCAATTATTACTGCTCCCTCCACTCACCCCCATCTGATGTTGGACCGGCCAGTCTTTGACAAATCCTCCCTTTTGGTTTCAGCAGGTGGGTTTAGTAAACATCCTAGGCATAGTCTCTAAGTAACTCCTCCCCTTTGCTGCGTGAAGCAATTTGCAGGTGTCATTGCTACAACACTGTTTGGTTGCTTTGTGGCTCTCTCCCCAGCAAAGGCTGCAACTGACAATTCTGCTAAATAGAAGGTGCTGCAAGGTCAGGTGCTGCAACTGACCGCCAGGTAGATGCAGCATGAGGGCTAAAGGTGGAAGGAGACTCAGGAAACTCCTGGTTGAAGTCATTAATGAAGAGAGTGGTAAGAGGGCATGTCAGCATATGCCACGATGCTCTTTCAGAATTCTGAATTAAAATGTCCAGACTCCATAGTTCAGGGATTTTGTTAGGTTGGTGGTTATATACCCTGAGCTCCATAGATCTAAGAAGGACAAATTTCCACAATGGCAGCTTTTAGACAATTTCTGAGGCAAAGGGCCACTTTATAGCCTCCTCCCCTGACCCTGGAGAGCACACATTGTTGATCTCAGAATACAGACTGCTCACTGGTTGGCTGCTTGAAAAGTAGAAAACGATAGGTTTTCTTACAAATTATAGTGCAAATACCCACTTCCTACCAAGTCAGACCATAGGGCAACATCTGATTGTCACGCCCTTGTATGTGTAATAAAGCCTCAGCTTTCTACTCAAGATACTTTGTGATCCAGATAGCTTCCCTACAACTGAATTTCAATTTAATTCTATTGTTGAGTCAAAGGTGCTGGACATTTTCAGCTTCCAGGCTTTTGCTTATTTTGTTCTCTCTATTTGGCACATCCACTTTCTGGGTGTTGTCTCCACCTCTCACCTTCTCTATCAGCCTTGTTTGTCTAGAAAGTCTTCCCAACTCCTTTCCTCCAATCCAGCTTGAAATGTGGGTCCTGCCTCTGAGTTTCCATAGCACTATGTCTCACAGCACTTTTAGCTTTGTCCCTTGGTGTACCCATTATTTGTATGTGTATGCTCTCCCTGTTAGTCCTAGGTCCTTGAGGATTAGTTTCTCGTTCATCTTGGTGTTTTCCAGAAGACAGCCCTTGTCCTACACACGTCAAGCCCTCGGCAGAATGTGCTGCCTTAAGTGATCCCACGGAGGCTGGGATGTGTTCGATGCAACCAGAGGGGCCCTAACCCAGTCTTTGCCAGCTCAGGAAAGACATCCCGAAGCTCACATTTAAGGCTAGGTCCTGAAGGAAGAGGAGCAGTGGGATGTTATGGTCTACGTGTCCCCTCCAAATTGGCACATTGAAACCCTAACCCCTCGGTGCGGACATGGAGTCTTTGAGAGGTGATTAGGTTTGGTTGATCTCAAAGAGGCTGTAAGCAAAACTCAACCATGCTGGCTCCCAGATCTTGGACTCTCCAGCTTCCAGAACTGTGAGAGAGAAGATCCTTTT